>LAXH01000106.1:2438-52837 GCA_001006505.1 Tilletia horrida | reverse complement strand
GGGGGGGGGGGGGGGGGGTCTACCAGCATCCTTTTGATAATCCCGGAAATCTTGTACCTTTTCCTCGACGCCTCACTCTGCCCGAGAAGGACTGTCCGGCACTACAATTTTTGACAGGTCCATTACTGATATCAGAAGAAGAGACATTCAGACGAACGGATATGGCCAGTCTTGTTCGATAGTCGAATAGGAAGACGATCATAGGTTTGCCTTGTTCGATGGCTTGGGACGACGCTCGCGCACGAGTCCCTCTTGGGACTGTGGAAGGGACAATGAGGGTCCAGAACGAAGATCCTGTCAGTTTCAAAAATCTTGGAGAAAGGAGGGTCAGCGCAGGAGGACATACCACGACTGCGATCAGAGTTCCGTCTTCGCGGTACATCCGTCCCAAGACCACACCTCGTCCGTTTGACGCGGCTTGTGTTTGCATCTGGACCCAAAAGGCATGGGAAGCTTTGTGGTCAGTGCTCCAGTGCTCAAGCGGCAAAGCACAGAACAGGAAAAGATCTTCCCCTTCGCCACTCACCAGGAACAGGATCCACTCGTTTGCGCTAAAGTTAGACTCGTAGAAATGCATGCTGTGGTCCAGAGAGGCCATCATGCCAATGCTGGGACTGTTGCCGAGTGCCTTGGGCACGGTAGAGAGCAGGTAGAAGCTGTTCGCGAAAAGAATGCAACCAAGTAAGTTTTCTTTTAACCCTGTTTTTTATTATCTCCAGAGCAGATTCGTGTCTGGTGGGCAAACGTACTCGGAAGCATATGCGAGCGCGGCCTTGGGTGCCCATTCTCCACCTCCAATGGGATGTCTGCTGCGCATCCAGAATGCCTGCTCAGCTCCTTCTGTGGGCAGACCGTTCTCATCGTACCTGCAGACAAGCACGCGCATATATCGCAAATGCATGTGAGCTCAAACTCAAGACGCTCGCACTGGGAAGCGCTTGAGGCCGCCCCCCTTTGATCGCATTCGCGATACTCACATTCCCGGATGCGCGTCCCGGATCTCGACTGGGCTCAGTTGTCGGTCCTGGATCCAGCCAAGCAGAATCTTCTTGATTGTCTCTGGGATGTCGTCCCCGCGCTCTTTGAGCACTCGAATGTACCGTTCCTCGTTCAGAGGGCAGTCGAGGGGAGCTGGAAGGGCAGCGATGATGCTATCGGGTGTGCCTGAGCGTGCAAAGCGGTACTTTTCCTCCTCTTGTGGCTGGCCTAGCGAGGAGCGTGTGGGGTTCGGGCCCAAGCCTTGAGCCAGACCTCCGAGATTGGTGCTGCCAAACCCGGTAGAAGAGGAGGAGGACGAGGATGCGGCACTGTCGTTTTGCTTGAAGGAGATGCGGTGCTGAGATTCTGCTCGCGGGAGCTCGATGGCAAAACTGGGCTGCTCGGGCTCGGGCTTCTGGTAGGAGCACATCAGGATAAAGATCGTCCTTCCGTTCTGGCGGGCATCGACGTATCGGGTAATGTAAGAGCCTCCATCACGCACACGGGTGACAAAGTAGATGATGGGAGTGTCGCGCTTTCCTCCGACGAGAAAGTAACAGTGCAAGCTGTGGAGCGTAAAACCTTCGCGGACCGTCTTGGAGGCAGCTGCGATGCTCTGTCCGATGACTTGGCCTCCGAACACACCGCGGGCGCGAGAGGGCTGCCAGAGCGTCTTGGAGCGGTAGAGGTCGACGCCGAGTTCCTCGACGTGGAGCGCGTCGGAGATGGCCTCGGCCTGTGGGTTCACTCTGGACTCATACTGGCTGAAGTCTTCCTGTCCGCCGGTGAGCGACTGGGGCTCGCGGCCCTGCTCTTGTGCGACAAAGTCCGTCTTGTCCTTGGACGCTGAGGACGAGGACGAGGAGGAGGGGTCTGGCATACTTGCGTGCTGATGGAGGGTACGAGCGGGACTTGTCCTATGAAGAGCCTGAAGAGCTGGAGAGATGTAGCTGCCTTTTTATGCTTGACAGCTTGGCTGTGCGCATGTTCCAGCATGTTTCAGGTCAAGCATGCTTCTAGCTCCGGTTATGCCACAGCCGGACTCGGATTTTCGGGGTCAAATTCGGGGATAAATACGAGTATATTCCGGCCAACACGTGACTTAAGCCCAAAAAAGTTGGGGTTTTGGAAAGCTCTGACCGCTCGCCACCTTCTGAACGCGTCTCAGCCATTATTATTCTTCCACTTGGGCAAATCACCCTTCGTATGAGGTCTGCTCTCAGCAGGATTGCCGCTGTCCAAGCCATCCGCGCTGGTATCGAGCTCGCTCCTGCTGTTGCTCATCTTTTCCCCAGCTCATCCTCTCCAATCTTGCGTAGACTGAACATGACGTCTGCTGCAACCTCTACTTCGTCCACAGCTTCTGTTCTTCCGCATTTGCCAGCTGAGGCTATGCTTCAAGGCCCTCCCTCAAAGCGTCAACGTCTTGACAGTCATTCAGACTCAACCCAGATTCTCAAGCCAGCTTCAAAGGAAAACGTCACAGCCGATCATTCGACAGGGACTACGGAGCCTAAGAAGAAGAAGGAACGGGTGATGAACAGCTTCCGCAGCCAGGAATACGAAGATGCCATCCAACGGCCCTTCCCTGTCTGCACAAATCCACCAGACTACAGACACGGCCTCTTCCTCGCTCCGATGGTCCGCATCGGAACCCTGCCAAACCGGCTCCTCAGCCTCCAATACGGCGCCAACCTCGTCTGGGGTCCCGAGATTGTCGATCGGGCCATCATGGCTTGTGAGCGCACCGTCGATCCCAAAACGGGCCTGGTCGATTTCCGAAAAGACGGAAAAAGCATCTTTACCACTCACCCCGTCGAAAAGAGCCGGCTGATCTTCCAATTGGGCTCGGCCAACCCGGCCCAGGCATACGAAGCGATCAAGGTCATCAGCGGCGACGTCGCGGGTGTCGATCTCAACTGCGGATGTCCCAAACCGTTCAGTACGAGCGGAGGGATGGGCGCCAATTTGCTCACCACCCCCGATCTATTGTGCGACATCTTGCGAGCAATGAGACATGCGGCTCCAGCTCACGTGGCCGTCACCTGCAAGATTCGCATGTTGCCGACTCAAGAAGCGACGATTGCGCTCGTGCGACAGATTGTGCGCACGGGCGTGATCAATGCGATCACGATCCATTGTCGGACCAAGGAGATGCGACCCCGGGAACCTGCGCTGCTACATCGCTTCCGCGAGGTGGCGGACGCCATCAAGGAGGAGAGCGAAGGCAAGATTCCGGTGTGTGTCAATGGGGACTGCTGGTCGGCGGAGGATGAGGCGCGATTCTTGGAACTGACGGGCGCGACGTCGATCATGATTGCTCGGGGAGCGGAGCTGAATCCGTCCGTGTTCAGGAGGGAGGGCAAGCTGAGTGTACCGGACATTGTGGCACCCCAATTTGCCAAATATGTGAGTATTGTCCTGCAGTCTCCTCCTGGTTTATACATGCATATTCTGAATCTTCGAGAATCAATCTTGATCAGGCGATGTACTTCGATAATGTGTGGGGCAACACCAAGTACTGCCTCGGTCAGCTCAACTTTAAGGATCGGGCCAACTATGAGAAGGAGCACGATGAACACGACGACGGCGGCGCTGTACGGATGACCAAGGCCGACCGCCAGGCGCTCCGAGACAGGGCAATGTCGGCGCAAGACTATGCTGGGATCGCACATGCGTTTGCTCTGGACCATGGGAAGGAGTGTGCTCGGTCGCAGGAGGACATGCTGGCTGAAGTGCGAGCGGCGGTGGACAAGCTTGACCGAGGACACGCTTCTACATCGACTGTGATTGCCCACACAGCAGATACGGCGGCGACCACATAGACCCTGTCAATCTGGGCCGTTGAACTGAAGCCACCAACTCCATACGCCACTTCTGGTCCAAAAAGAATGTGCTCTGATGATATTGAGACAAATGAGAGTATTGATAAGGTAGGTGACTGACTGACGAAACGATTGATGGGAAGAACTGATTATTGAGAGTTGTGACTAGTGTTGGTTTGGTTGAGGAGAACTGTGACCAGGATCCTTGAGAATGAGTGAATTCGAGAACGTGGAAGCGGATGTGACAGATTGCGAGACTTTTGTTCGAGGGGTATCGATGAAGAACATGAGTGCGCCCCTGTTGCGGAGAGGGGCCACTTTGGGACCCGTCCTGAACCAGGCGAGCCTGCTGCAGCTTGTGGCACCGCCCGCCCTTCAACGGGGTCTGACCAGATCGAGAATGGTCTGGCGTACGTCGGTCTCGGTGACGACGTGGTTTGTGCTGGTTTCGGTCGCCTTTTGGAGCTGATCGGCCTCCTCCAGGAGAGTGCGGAGCTGATTCGGCAATTTTGCCCATGCGGCGTCATCGAGCTCGGTGCCATCGCCCACGCCGTGAATGACAAAGGCCAGAAGCTCGGTCGGAGTGGTGATCTGTCTCTGTGGAGACCCTGTCGATGCTGGAGGGGGCGAGGCGGTTGTGGCCAATCTTGGCTGCATGAGAAAGGTAGAAGTGGAGTGGGAGGAGCGTGACTCTGATGGCGGGCAGACATCAAAGTAGCGAGCCGAGGCCTGGTGAGCTGGCGCGAGAGGCAGGGAGAGGTCTGGGCTCTGGTCGGGGGTGAGTGGTGGTTTCGGGGCTGGGATTTCTGCTGCTAGGGACGAGCTGGTGGTGCCTACGATGCGCAATGCCTCGACGGAATCTCTTGCCTTTTCCCATGCGTCCCTGTCGAGTCTGAGGGTGCGGCCCTGTGCGTCGATGAGGAAGTTGGGCTCGATGAGGGCCTGGACGAGCTGGGTGTGAGCGCCAGAGTCGAGGGAGGAGGTGGTCAAGTGAATGAAGACGACGGTGTCGAGGGTGGGGTGCAAGGTCGAGTCTCTGAGGTTGAGATGGGACGGTCTCGTGGTGAGGGCTGCATTGGCTGAGCTCCGCTTCCTGCGCAAGGTGCGAGCGAGAGTGGGACTTGACATGGGATCGTCCATGGCAGCTGCACCGGGGCTGCTCAGCGGTTGCATCGTGTTGATTGCTCGACTGTCAGAGATGGGACGATGAAAGGGCGTTCGGAAGGGAGTGAGTTGAATGGCGGGGGCATATGTGGATCGGCGAGCTCTAAATCATTAAGCTTTGGGGTGGCTTGCCGATCAATCAGCTCACGTGACTGACTAGGAATTAAGCATCGGTCTCATGAGAGGCGGGTCCGTGCGTGTTTATCTGAGCCGCCCGCTCGAGATTTCCGGGCTGAATGCCAATCTTCCTCCTTCCATCCTTCCATCATCAACAGTGACAACGACGATACCGCAACAATGAAGGTGTCTAGTGTACTGGCCATCACTCTTACCGCCGCATCAGTGCGAGCACAATACTTCAGTAAGTGGAGTCTCCTATGATCGACGGGTGAGCTCAGCTTGATTTGCTCAGCCAATGCCGCCATTGCACAATCCACAGACGAAGGATGGAAGCCAGGCAAGCCTGTTCAACTCCCAGTCGACAACCTCAACCAGGCCGGCGGCCAACAGCAGCAGCAAAAGCCATTCGCTGGATGGACCCCGCCCGCTCCTCCATCATCCGCCGAAAAGAAGGCAGCCTCAGCCGCAGCCCCCTCCTCCTCAACCGATGACGAGGAAACCCCAGCGGGTATCAAAGGCCTCTTCTCCAAACTCATGCCCAAGGCCCAGCCCAACACCACCTTCAACCCTGCCATCCTCACCATCTCACACACCCCAGACCTTGCTCCTCTCTGGGGCAAGCATGACCACACCAAGACTGGGCGGAGATCCGGTCCTACTGTAGAGGAACAGCTCAACATCCCCAGAAGCAGTGTAGTCAGCGCCGCTCGAGGAGCCAAGGCCATGGAGGAGAACGCGCCCTGGTCACGCGCACGCATGGCTGGAGGAGCAGCGGGAGGTGGAGCTGTCGGCTCAGGAACCAAGGGTGCCAGTGCACTCTCATTCGAACCTTGGGTTGTCCTTGTGTAAGTAAGACCAAACCCGCTGAACGCGTCATGAACACATCTGGACTCACTTCCTATTCTCGTGCTATTCCAGCTCGGGCAGGGGAGATGATAAGGTCTCCAACCGCTTCAACAGGGTCTTCAACGACACCATCAATCTCATCCATCCCCCTCCCGAGGGACAAGGCCCCGCCCCACTTCCATCGGACGAACCACAGCCAGAGGAAGATGCCGACGAAGTCAAATACATCGAAGACCTCCTTCTCAAAGAGATGAGGACACTCAAGTCGCTCCGATTTGCGACTGCAAACTTCATCACCGAGCCAGAGATTACTTGGCACTGGTGGATCTGGAAGTGAGTTGAAATTGCCTTGGTGTTCAAGACAGGACATTCGTATTGACGCGACTTCTCTCCGATACGTGGTCTAGGGTTCCAACTTTGCTGTTCATCACGCCCTCGACCTCGCCAGAGCGCGCGTATGACATCCGCTTCTGGAACGTGGCCGTCAGACCACCCTCAAAAGCCAGGCTTCTGTACGTGTTTCAGAGCTGAGCAGGGCTCTGGCCGCGCTGCATCACCACAACCGTGCTCATCCATACTCTCCTCATCCTCAACAGTGCGGTCCTCAGTGATGAGAACAGATGGAAGAACATTCCAATCTGGACAAGCAAGATGGCTCCCGGTGGAGAACGGTGAGTGAACCGATGCGAAAGCCTGTGCTCGTCAACGAGGTTCTGATCTCGCCTTCTTCCCGTAGTGACCACATTCCTGAACGTCTAAGCAATGCGTTCTCCTACGTCTACGCCGCAGTGGACAAGATTCCCAGCCCTGTTCTTCCGGTGGTGAGTGCTTGGAGCGGACCTGAAAGACCCATCTTGCTTGAAAAGGTCCTGTGTGTTGATCTCCCCAACTCGTCCACGTCCAGGCTGGCACGTTTGCAGCGCAACCACTCCTCAAGCTCATGCACAGACGCACGCCGATGCGGACATGATGGGCATGTTATACTGTATCTTCCCCTGGCTTTCGTCTTCGTCTTCACATTACAACCTCACACGCTTGCTTGCAACGTTTTCAACGCTCGGAATGGAATCATAAATCGAATTAGATCGATAAACGCGTGGTCTACATGGCAGTCATGGAAATGTGGAAGGTGACATTGCCATCGTAATGATCCGTCAGAAGGGATGATGGTACAGTCCTTTGCGGAAATGAACCGCAGTGCGACCGACCTCGCCTGCTCCAATCTCGCCCTTCCTCAGTTTCTAAGTATTTCCAAAATTCCTTCGCCTCTCTCACTTGAAGTCGCCCCAGATGTCCGCAAAGGCATCGTCCTTCTTCGCCGTGCTGCCTGCCGCATTGTTGGACGTCGTGTTTGTGGCTCCCGCACTTGTCGACGAGCCCCAGATGTCGCCGCCAAAGCCTCCGGAAGCAGGGGCCGGTTTCGTCGCTGAAGAAGTCGAGGAAGCCCACACGTCTTGGGTATCAAACAGGCTGTTCGAGCGCGGTGCCGGGGCAGCTGCGGCCGGTGCGGCACCCCATGGATTCGATGCGTCGAAACCGCCTACCGCTGCCGCTTGAGAGGTTCCATTCGATCCGCTGCCACCTCCCAAGTTCATGCCTCCAAACGAAGCGTTCAAGCCTCCGAACCCGCCGTTGGAGCCTGCAGCAGCCGGGCCAGCGGCCGGAGCGGCTACGGCAGGACGAGGAGCTGAGAAGAGCGACAAGATGTCGTCTTTGCCCTTGGGCCCGCCCGCACTGGCCAGAGTAGGAGACGCCACCGAAGCAGGGCTCGTCGGACTGGTAACTCCGCCGCTGCCTGTCGAAGCATTGATCCGAGCCGCCGACGCCGTCGTCGGAGCCGAAGACCAGTCCAAGTCGAACAGTCCGGAGCCAGCAGAGGTTTGAGCGGGCGCGGGTGCCGCCTTGGCGCCTGCGTTGGTTGCTCCCGCTGGTTGAGGTGGCCGTTGTGTCTGTTGCTGTTGTGTAGACGCAGGTGCGGGTGGGGCATCGTCGAGGAGATCGATGATTCCGCCTCCTCCTCCTGTACTTTTGGCTGGCGCTGCTGCTGCTGCTCCTCCTCCTCCTCCTCCTGAGGCCACGCTGGTGGAAGCAGGGGCTGCAGCAGGAGCGGGTGCAGCGCTGGGATCGAGAGAGGCTGGGTCAGACGGAACGGGACCCTCACGAGCCCACCGTCGCAATTCGTACTGCGCGAATACAAGAGCCAGTGTCAGGAGCCAAGTACAATTAAGACCGTCTCGTGCTCGGTTGGAATGATGCAGCTGGTAGACTCACCTTGCTGCGGATGAAGCTTTCAATTTTGTGATCTGGGGGAACATGGCCTGCCTTCAAGTGAGCCTCCCAGTATAGATTGCATCTCTTGTTGCCCCACTTCTGGATGGATTCCATCTGCTCCGGCGTCCAGATGTCGAGATCGATCGATTTCACTGGTTGAGAGCCATGTCTATCAGTCATCGGCCAGCACTTGCGGCAATGGAGGTCAGAGCTGGATGACATACCTTTACTAATGCTGTGTGAGCAAGGGATCGAAAAAGGAGGACGTCAATGGGATTCTCCTCGGCGCACTTAGAAGCGAAGGTGGAAGCGCTTACTGTGTGCCCATGCTGCGGTGGATACCGGAGCATCGAATGCAAAGGTAGCAGCCACTGTAATCCAGGCAGTGTGAAAGGGGGGTCAGTGACATATCCGTAAGTGGGTCACAGGAACACATCTTTGAGGGCCTCACATGTTCCAGGATGCCCATCGTGGATCTGATTGGGGAGAGCAGATAGAACAGCAGAGCCAAGATTGATCAGCTCCTATCAAAAGGTGGTTGCGGAACAAGTTCAGAGGTCAAGATATGTACCGTTTCGTTTCTGCAGGGGCAATAAACAAGACAGATGGTCAGCTCATCCTGCCGCTGGACAGCTTGCGTTGGTCGAGGCTACTCACACAGTCTGCGCATGTCTTGTTGTCTGGTTCCTAAACAGCGGGCAAGCGAGTCAAAGGAGCGACGTGGTTATCAGCACTACTGAGGCAGCTTTATTACATGCTGCACGGTTGGTGAGGCTCACCTTGACGAGAGCCCGGAGAGTCTTGGCGTTGAGCTCGTTCTGAGCCTTGGACTGCTGAGGTCGACCGTACGACATGGCTAAGGGGCTGTCTTTCTACCCGTCCTTGTGGTAGTCTTCTGCCTTCCTTCGATGCAGTCAGTCAGTGAGTGGGAGGTGATGATGATGATGGGGGCGGGGCGGGAAGGTGTTGTGCGCACGACACTTGGCCCTCGCTCGCCACGTGGCTGGGTGAATCCCGCGCCCTCGTGGGGGCTACATGCGAAGGAAGGGGGCAAAGCTAGTAACTAGGAACGCACTGACATCGTCGACGAGCTGAACGACGACGACGACGAGCTTGCCCTATCCACACCGAATATCTGACCGGGAGATAGCGCTTGACAGACACGAGGACTCATCTTTTCCTCTCTTGCTCCTCCTCCATTTCCTGCTTTACCTCTGCGATCTAGCAAGAGTCGAGCAGATCCCCACCACCACCTGAAGATCCACGAAGCGCGCCGCTCTATCCGAACTTTCCCCAGTCGAGTGAGCTCATCTGATCCCTCTTTGCCGCTCTTGTCGTGATTGCTGAGAACACCATTTCCTTCTTCCTTCCTCCAGAGCGCACAAAACTAGACCGCTCACAATCTTTATGACCTCTACTCCGTAAGTCCAGTCTAATGGGAGAGCAAAAGTCGGTCCCTTACTAAATCGCTGTCCTTGCCCACATCTTCTCATCAGTCCGTCGACCGCGCCGTCTGGTAAATCAGAAAAGCCTGCACTCACAGGAGCGCGGTAAGTACTGCCTCCAAGTCGAGCTTGTGGATGCTCTTGACGTTTGCTCACCCTGTGCCATCAATCTCTTCGCAATCGCAGTATCAAGCAACGAAAGGGTGTTCAGAAATCACAAGCCAAATTCGAGCCTGAGGGTGAGATTGAAGTATTGGCCTTATCATTGACTTTGATCTGCTCCGCTCAAGTATTCCCTCCATTCCTCTTGCAGCCTTCCGCGACGCTCTTTACAAGCACCTCGAGCCTGTCAAATCTGAAGACTTTGATGGCTTCGCCGCAGCTCTAGACAAAGCTGGAAACACTGTCAGTAATACACTGGCTTCGTCACTGGAACTGTACGACTGACCATGATATCATCCCTACCTGCAGCTCGACTACCGCAAGTTCGTAAAACGACGTAACCGCTGGCGCCGCTATTGAACAACATCTGCTTACATTCATTCTTTCCGTACTGCAGATATGCCGACCAGTTCTTTGAGATTCTCATTGTGTACGTCAGCACCAAGTGATGATTGGTCATGACGGAGATGATACTGATCCGTGTTTTCTACTTTCAGCGGTGGCCTTCTCGCACCTGGCGGTCAATTCGTAGATGACGATGCTCCCCCATCGCCCTTCTCCATTTCCAATGCCAAGTCGGCTACCCCAGCCGACGTCAAGCCGTACGTGACTGTGCTCGACAAGGTCATTCGTCGCTACAAGTTCCTCCAGAAGGTCCTTGAGGAAAGCACGCTGCCCAGCATCATTCAGTACATCAACCGCTATTCTGAGGAGCAGAATGAGAAGCTTGCCTGTGCCACAGCTCTCTTGATCCAGCAGGGTCTTGCCAGTGCAAGTGTGCTGCAGGCAATCCAAAAGGATCATCTCACTAAGGATGGTGAGTATTCAAACCATCCCTGTTGTGTGCCACTGGAGAACCTGACGGTGCAGATGACTCAATTTCCTTCATATCCCTTTGGCACGAATAGATCTTCCGGTCAACTTCATCTCCTCCGTCTTCCGCGCCTACCTGGCTGACTCCTCCATGGATCACCTTGGCACAGCGCTGCGCAAGGGAGGCATCAAGGACCTTCTCTTGTTCTTCCCCCCGCAGAAGCGAGAGCAACCCGGAATCATTGTTTCCCACTTCAAGGCCATCGGTCTCACCCCAGTCGCTGAGTACTGGCAACGTCGCCAAGTGCGCGAAATCAAGGACCAGACTGTCGCCCGCGTGGTTGAGATCTTGCAAGAGTCTCAGGTGAAGCAGGACGAGGCTGCCGAGGGCGAGAATGCTGCTCCGGCTGTCAAGGCAATTGTCGAGGCTACTCGGGTTGAAGTTGTCGAGTACCTCAAGGGCCAGATGAAGACTGCTGGCGTGCCCTTCGAGGAATTCGTTCCCATCGTCTGGGAAGGCATTATCAAGGGAGCCGACCTGTCCGATCGCCCCGACCAGATGGAAGCGCAGACCATCAAAGAGGTCAACGTGAGTTTGATTTCCCGCAAATGTGATGATTTGCATGTGTGCCTGACCGTTCTCCAACATCCCAAAGAAATATGCGCCGATCCTCGAACCGTTCACCCCGAACGCTCGTTCTGAGATTGCGCTGATCAACTCGATCCAGCTCTACCTATACGAGGACACCAGAATCATGAAGACGTTCCCTAACATCCTCAAGGTGAGTGCTTATCTCCCCGCATCTCAGTATCCAACTCCATTCGATGTTCACCTTCCGCCGGCTGACACGTTCCGGCAAATGTCGACTTTCCATTCTGTAGGTCCTGTACAACGAGGATGTCATCAACAGTGCCGCCATCCTCTACTGGGCCTCCAAGGGCGCCAAGCCTCAAGGGAAGCAGCACTTCCTCAAAGCAACTGAGCCTCTTGTCAAGGTATGTCGATCCGCTCTCCACACAAATCTTCCATTGGCACTGACTGTGATCCTCATCAAACCCGCGTAGGCTCTCCAAGCTCAAGAGGAGGAAGACGATGACGAAGAAGAAGAGTGATTTCCCCACCCGTTCCAATCTGGACATTCGACGTCTAAGGACGCACAAATCCTCACATGTATTTGCCGCCCGATGCCAATATCCATTCACAATGCAAGTTGGTGGAACGAGGATTCTAGTGCTTTCATGTATGCGAGAATGGACGTGTGCTAGGCAGTGGTAACAGAGGACACGCTCGAATGAGATTTCGACCTTGGTGCAAAGATAGGATGAGAGAGCAATCGATTGGGTGTTGTCTAGTCGATCTCAATTTCCTCCTCCTCATCGCTGCCTTCCTCTATCTCCTCAATTGCATCCTCTTGCACTCCCTCCAATTTCGCCTTGCGGGCCCCACCCGTACCTCCCGACCTGCCGGCCGCACCTGAAGCCGAACCATGCTGAGTAGCTTGAGTGGCTTGAGACTGCAAGCGTCGCTGGTATATGGCGACTCGCTTGGCCAGATTCGTGTCCGTCTTGAGAGCGCCCAGGGTGAGGACGACGTTGCATCCCGACTGCGGACACAATGCGGGACGACGCTCGCGGTTCTTGCCGGCGATGTAGTCCTCGATGGCTTGTCTGCTGTAAGAGTGCGGGCAGCTCGTACTTTTTTGGGCAGGACATGTACGGGATTCAGCGTTAGTGTAACCGCCTAGAATGGAGGTAACAACGCCTTCCTGCACTCACCTGGTCACTGGGTCCTCCAGAATGGCCGTCGTGAGAGGACATTTGAAGTTCTGAGCAACTCCACCTGCCTCAAAGTCTTCGACCTCGTCCTCGGCCTCATCTCCCGGCTCTGATGGATCAGAACGAGCACGATCAGCCTTACTTTCCAAGCAGCCTGTACATGCATTTAGCGCCACTCACCAGCCTCAATGTAGTCCGTGAGAGAAGGCATAGCAGTTCCAGCATTGTGCACCTCCTGTAGTTGCGCAGTGAAGAAAGACGATGACGGTCAGAATCACAAAGTCAAGCTGGCGTCCAGGTGTTGGACCTACCCAGATAATAGACCTGAACTTGACGTAAGAAGGGTCTTTGGCGTACTTTTTCCGAGTAGTCTTCGCTTTATGCCGTTGCAATGCCCTTTTCACCGTCTCCTCGTACAATGTCACCGGGTTGATCTGAATTTCGACAGAGTCTTCAGCAACCGGGGTGAACCAGGATACCTTTGCAGGACTCACCACGTCTTTCTGCTGATCCAGCTGAGAGATCATACTCCGAAGCACCTGCTGACGGATCGCCATCTCTGCTTTACCGTCTATGACCTCTCTCACGCTGCTGTCCAGTTCATTGATCAGGTCCGTCTGCGCATCAAACAGCATTTCAGCATACGTCATAATTCCACACGACAATAGGTAAACTCACCTCTCCCTCCTCAAATAGCTCCTCGACAGCAATAGCAGCATCGCCGAGATATTCGAGGACATGGTCGCATTTCCCAAGCGCGGCCTCGTACTCGTTGGCATGCATGTTCATCTTTCCTCTCGCGATGCGCGGATTGAGAGGTGTCGACCGAACCCGCTCTTTGATCTCCTCCACGCTCAGGAGCTGAACACCTTCATCTGCGTCGTCATCTTCGTCATCGTCGCCGTCACCCTCATCTTGGCCCTGGTTGGAAGCGCGTCCTTTGCCCTTGCGCGGAGAGCTGCCGGAGACACCTGCTGTGCTGTTTCCCCGGCCGCCCTGGCTGCTGCTGCCGCCTGGCACGCTTATGCGAGCGCGTTTCTGGGTGGGCTGGGTTTGTTCGATCTCGTCGTCATCGTCTTCGCGGTAGGAAACCGCATTGCGGGAGCGATTCGTGGGGCGTGCCATGTTGCTCGTGGCCTTTCGCTTCACTCTTCGATGGACGTGGAAAGGTCGAAGAGACTTCGAGTCGGCTCGTTGTGGAAGGTTGCAAATGAGCCCAGACCAACACCTTGATTGTGTCGAGACGCGATCGCGAGTTTATCCGACGCTGCACGCGACGCGCTTATGGATGATCATGCGATCACCCAACTTTTGGAAGGTTCCCAAATCTGAGAGGATGATGCATTGACCATTTCGACGATGAGGACGCACTTGAAGGTAGCACTTGTAGAGCTATGGATGTGGACGACGACCGCCCACCTTCTCCCCCGGCACCCTCCTTCGTCAAGCGCTCAAAGCTGAGAGGCGCTCGCTCCGCCGCAGGCACTCCCGCCCTTTCCTCAGAGGCAAACTCGTCAACAGTCCGGACTCTCCCAAATGATCCATCAAGCAGCTCGCGGCGAACGGGTTCTTCAGGACGCACGGGCTTCCAGTATGACGATGAGGACGACGACGATCAAGTGAATGGTGACGGAGGGCCATCAGGCGTGGTCCGGAGCTCATCCGCAGTGGTGCGTTCGAAAGGCTTCGATTCGGCCTCGAAGCGGAATCGACTCAAGGGAACACAAAGTCTGATGACTCCTGCCGCCAAGGTCGGCGCTGCGTCAAATGATGGCAGTCGTACGATTCCCGCTGGAGCTCTGCCCACTTCAGCGCCGACGGAAGAGGAATCGCCAAGGCCGGGCCTTGCGAAGCAAAGTACAGGATGGAGCTCAAAAGATTTGCTGTCGGCCTCAGCTGCGGACGATGCAGAATCAGCGGAAGACTTCATTCCAATACGAACAAGGAGGGCGCCAGCTGAGATCTCGCGGCTGGAACAAGAGGTCTATCGGACGATGGAAGGCGCAGAACAGTTGGGCGAGGAGGTTTTAATGCCGGTGTACGAAAATCAGGAAGCGCTGCCCGATCCAGGACCGATTGAGGAGTTCGAGCTTCTAGCTGCAGGTCAGAAGCGCGGACTCAGCGCTGCGAACCAACCCACTCGCCTGGACGAACCTCAGCTGCGGCCCTCTGGCCAAGCGCCAAAGAACAGCAGCAGCAGCATTCCCGCAATGAAGGAGGAAAGCGAATTGCCCTCAATGCATGCAGCCTCCGCTCGGATCGCGGCCTTGTTGGAAAGCGCAGAATCGGCAGTCAAGGCGCATGAAACCATCTTTGTGGACTCGGGAAAAGGCCTGGAGGCTTTGATTGAGGAAGAGCAGAAGAACAAACAGGTGGTGTCGGAGGCTGGAGACAAGGAGGCCTGGTTCCGGGAGCTAGAAGAGTTCATTGGCAATGTGGCCAGGTTTCTGGACGTGAAGGTGAGTGCGAACCTGCATTTATTTCATCATTTACAACATTTGCGGAGAGCTCAGACGGGTTGTGCAATATTATGCAGATGCCGTTGCTGGAAGCAGTAGAACGAGACAATATTGCGATTGCGGCACAGCGGACAAGATTGGTGCAACGAGCCCGCGCCAAGGATGCAGAAGATGAGCTGGCCTTGTTCCACGGCATTCCTGCCATCAGCCTGCTACCAGCTCGATCCCAAAGCGAAGACCAGTCGGCACAGGAAACGATGGCGACTACTTTTTTGAGTGAAGATGTTGACGACACCCCGAGCCTGGACGGCCCTGCACTAAGCCCAACACGAGAGGCTCGGCGGGCTGTAGCAGCACAGCGAGCGCCTAGTGCCGAGTACGAGTACGAGTTAGCGCCGGCTGATCGGATCGCATATCAAGATGCACGAGGAGAAGTGTATGCTCAATCGCAAAAGATTCTGAGGGATGTTCTGGCTCCCGAATTCTTGGACCCTGCGGCTACGATTGAAGTAGCTCAAGACGATGGCGATGGAGACGAGCAGATGAACGGTGCCTCCGCCTCAGAGTCAAGACGACGGAGATTCCACCCGGCCTCCCTGGTCAGCCGATTTCACACATGGCGGGAACGATATCCGGAGGAATACATGGGCAGCTGGGGTGGTTTGGCCCTGGCAGGTGCATGGGAGTTTTGGTGCCGGCATGAGATGGCGGAGGTGGATTACCTGCAACCTGCCCGCAAATTCAGCAGCGAGGCTGGGGTGCTCGAGCTGAGTCGGTTTGCGTGGCATCAAAGAATAGGGGAGTACGTGGCGGGAAGTAAAGTCGGGGGCGATGATGAGGCGATGGAGGCAATGCTGGGCAACGTGATTGTGCCTCGATTGGTGGCGCTGGCGGAGGGAGGCGGGTTCGATCCGTGGAGCCGCAAGGAGACGGCTGCCATCACTCATCTTGTCGGTGAGATTATGAAGGGAGTGGATCCCAAAGGCTGGCGATATCAGGTGAGTCTCGGGCGATGTGCATTTTGACGTGGCTCTGCATAATAACTGAGGCCCTTGTGCTTGCTGCGCGTTTTCTGTTGCAGTCGCTCGTCACGGCGTACGTGGCAGTCTACCGGCTACAGATCTCTACGCTGATGAGGGCTGTTCATGACCTGTCCCCGGTCTCCCCACCTGTGGCGATTCACACGAGCATCCCGACTGCGCGACTGAGCTTCCTGGAGCGACTTGCATCACTTCTGGAGAATCTGGTACGGTGGGCCCCTCTGCTACCGGAGTCTGAGCGGGGTGATTTCATGCTGCTGGTGGACGACTTTGTTGGACGGGGGATCTGGCCGCTGCTGGTGGCAGCCAAAGAGTTTGGCTCTGGCCGGATCACACGAGCTGTGAGTTGTCCTTGTTCGAAAGAGCAAAGGGTGATTTCACAGACTGACAGGGGTTTTTGGTTTCGTGGTCAGATTCTCGCCACCATCCCCACCGACGTTCTGACACCTGAGCTGCATTCAAGACTGTCAAGCTTTGCTTCTGTAGCACCCTGATCACCAGCCAATCTGACAGCTGGACATGAATTCGGATTGAGTTCTTGCTGTTTGGGTGCTGTTTCTGGAGCCGCCGCTCTGTGGTCTGGCCGGCGCTGGGCAGCCGAGCATGTTGCTGCAAGACGGAGGGTTTCTGTGGAGCAAATATAGAGCTGTCAAAGCGAGGACGAGATTGCTAGGCCCGGTCGCCAAAGTGAAGGACTCGGCCGCCACGCGCGATTTCTGTCTGACCTGAGCAAGCCGTTCTCACTGGCCCCCCGGCGAAGGCTCCGGGTTTCTTCCTAGGTTTTCCTTCCCGAGTCCTGCTCCAGAGACAGAGATCTCGGCCATCAGATGATTCTGGGAGGCGTTGGAATCAGGGTCAGTCAGTCAGTCAGTCACACAGACAGAAATCTCCGTCGTCTTGTCTTGTCTACATAGCCAAGCTTGACCCTCCCTCCCCCGTCCACAGAAAACTCTTCCACGCAACCTCAACACCTTCCCCCATCACATCACCACTACCGACCACACCCCTTCTGACCTTTCGCCTTTCTCTCGTCCTCATCACTGCAGACGGAAGGCGCGCTTCACGATGGCATCCCAGACCGACCTCATCGTGCTCGTCCTCGGTGGCATCCTCGCAGTCCTCTACCTGTTCAGGAACTCCATCCTGCCCAACAAGGACAAGCTCGGCTCATCAGCCCTTTCCAGCAAAATCGCAAATGGATCAGCTGCTGCCGCCGCCAGCGCATCGAATGCCAACGACTACGTCGCGCAGCTAACAGAAAACGTGAGTTCCTCAACGTGGCCACAGTCGGCATACATCTCCGCATCACTCATCACTGACACCCGCATACATGCGCCTGCCTGTTGCTGCCACCTCTTTCCTGTCCTCAGAAGAAGCGCATCGTCATCTTCTACGGCTCTCAGACAGGAACCGCCGAGGAGTATGCTGTCAAGATTGCCAAGGAGGCAAAGTCTCGCTTCGGCACCTCCTCCCTCGTCCTCGACCCCGAAGAATGCGAATTTGACAAGCTCGAC
The DNA here is from genome assembly GCA_001006505.1 of Tilletia horrida. Taxonomy (NCBI): domain Eukaryota; kingdom Fungi; phylum Basidiomycota; class Exobasidiomycetes; order Tilletiales; family Tilletiaceae; genus Tilletia; species Tilletia horrida. The sequence goes on along the minus strand of LAXH01000106.1, from coordinate 35,424 downwards.
CAGATCCCAGAAGACTGCGTCGCCATCTTTGTCATGGCCACCTACGGTGAAGGAGAGCCCACCGACAACTCGGTAGGCCTCATGGAGTTCCTTGCAGACGAGAACGTCTCCTTCTCCAACGGCGACCGTCTCGAGAATCTCAACTATGTCATGTTTGGCCTCGGAAACCGCACCTATGAACACTACAACGAGATTGCGCGCAAGCTCGACAGCCGCTTGCTCGGTCTCGGCGCAAAGCGCATTGGCGACCGCGGTGAGGGAGATGACGACAAGAGCATGGAGGAGGACTACTTAGCCTGGAAGGACGGCATGTTCGAGAAGCTCGCCTCCGAACTCAACTTTGAAGAAGGCGGCGGAGGAGACGTCGCCGACTTCAAGGTTTCGGACATTGACACGTACGACGACACCAAGGTGTTCAAAGGCGAGCTCTCCGCGCGCATGCTCCACGGCACCAAAGGTATCCACGACGCCAAGAACCCTTACCCGGCTCCCGTCAAGGTTGCTCGCGAGCTCTTTGTCGAGGGCAAGGCAGACCGCTCCTGTGTTCACATCGAATTCGACATCGAAGGCTCCGGCATCTCCTACAACCACGGTGATCACCTCGCAGTTTGGGCAACCAACCCTGAACCTTTTGTTGACCGGACTCTGGCCGTTCTGGGTCTTTCTGACAAGCGCGAGACTGTGATCGATGTCGAGTCTCTGGACCCTACTCTCGCCAAGGTTCCCTTCCCCGTCCCTACCACATACGAAGCCGTTTTCCGTCACTACCTCGACATCACCGCCCCAGCCGGTCGTCAGGTGCTCGCTCAGCTGGCCAAATTTGCTCCCTCCGAATCGGCGCGTGCGGAACTTGAAAAGATGGGCTCAGACAAATCGTACTACCAAACCAAGGTTGCAGACCAATCTCTGCGCCTCGCAGAGGCTCTCCAGGTTGCTGCAGGCGACAATCTGGACTCGCCCACGCTCGACTCGGTGACCAAGTGGGACATTCCATTTGATCGCATCATTTCCGCAGTCCCCCGATCAGGTCCACGATTCTATTCCATCTCGTCCAGTCCCAAGCTCCATCCCAAGACCATTCACGTGACTGCGGTTGTGCTCCGTTACCAGGCGAAGAACCCCTCTCGCCCCGACGCGTACATTCACGGACTGGCGACCAACTACCTGAGCACTGTCAAAATGGTCTTGAACAAGGAAAGCCCCACTGGACCCAAGGATCCCCGGTTCGGCACTCCCATGTACGAGCTCGCCGGGCCCCGAAACGCATACACGCGCGACTCGATCATCCGCGTGCCCGTACACGTCCGACGAAGCAACTTCCGCCTCCCCACCAGCCCCAAGATTCCCGTCATCATGGTTGGGCCCGGCACCGGTGTCGCGCCCTTCCGCTCGTTTGTCCAGGAGCGCGTCGCGGCAGCTGAGCGGGCGCGGGAGAAGAATGGCGAAAACGCGCTGGCAGAGTGGGGCGATATCCACCTGTTCTACGGCTGTCGCCACTCGTCGGAGGACTACCTCTACCGCGACGAGTGGCCCGAGTACGAGGCCAAGCTGGGAGGCAAGTTTAAGATGGCCGTCTCGGTGTCGCGGGAGAAGTTCAAGCCCGATGGAAGCAAGCTGTATGTGCAGGATCTGATCTATGAGCGAAGGGCGGAGCTGGTCAAGGACATCCTCGAAAGACGCGCGTACATCTTCATCTGTGGAGAGGCCAAGGGTAAGTTTGCGCCGCTGTTCCCAAGCTACTTGTGTCGCGTCCGCTGGGGATGATAGAGAACTGATTTTTTTTTTTTGGTTGTCGATACGCGACTCACAGGAATGTCACACGATGTGGAGAATGTGCTGATCAAGATTCTTGGCGAGGCCAAGGGCAGTGAGGCAGCGGGCAAGCAGGAGATCAAGATGCTGAAGGAGCGAAGCAGAATGTTACTGGACGTCTGGAGTTGAGAGTCTCTGCCAGGCGGAGAATCGTCTAATTCTTCTCGCGCGCGACGCGTCTCAGCACGACTGCATCGGGGAGCATGGCGTCCCGAACACTCATCGCATACTCAGGATGTTACTAGTCTCCCACTCTCATTAATCGTATATACCTCCATCCCACATGGTTTGTCCTTGGAAGAGTCAACGCGTTTCAGCAGACGGGAGACGGCTCTTGGACATCTTGTGCGGATTTGGGCGGAGCTTCGGTTGAGATGATGAAAGCAGTGAGGCAAATCTCGTCAGTAAATCCGCGTTGTCCGGGTGAGAACGACAAGGGGAGCGCTCCCCCCTTCGGTCCAAGTCCGCTTCTCCTCGTCGAAGGAGTGGGTGACTCCCTTCCGTTCTTGGCCAGATGCCTCTCCTCACAGCAGGCGAGATTTCTTTGGGGGCAGAGGGGTCCAAGGAGTGAACTACGTCGTTGTCCGTCTGGAAGAAGTGATGCTGTGCTGGGTGCAGGCAGGGACGAGAACCTCTTGAAGTGATAAAAGGGCAGACCCATCCTCGTGCTTGAATGTCACACTCTTCTCCCTTACCTCCATCGAAAGAACTGACTCTGCTGCCACAAGTGCGTCTCACCCTTACTTCCTTACAGTATTCATGGGCAAAAGGAATGCCGAGCCAGATGCGAAGCTGACAATTTCTGTTTTCCTTTTCACTATGCTGCCCAGGTTCACACCCCCTTACCCACCACTTACCCACCACGCAAACGAAGAATGTCTGCCAAGGCGTCTCTGCCATCCACAAGCATCAACGACTCTCCAGATGACGGGAAACTGCACGCCGATCTCGAGGCTGGACGCGAATCGAGCCTTGTCCCATTTGCCCAGCAGAAGGTCGGCACCCACTTGATGCCCATACCCTTGATCTTGACCAGTTTCTCGGTCAGTTCAAAGTTGCCAGTAACGAACTCTAGGTGCATCTTGATTCTATCAGCTGACGCTGTCGTTCCTGTCATGCTGGGGTTCTTGCAGACAGGAATGCTTGGTAAGAGAAGGGAAAACATGGACTTCATGCAGCGTCGCTTGTATTGAACAATTTCATGATTGGGATCTCCCAGATCTTGCCACCTTTGCCGACTTCTATGCGTTCGCCTCGAATCAGACCGGAAACTGCGTCGTATTATGGCTCGGAATCTTCAACCCCTCGCCCTCGCATTCATCCCTGATATCCGGCGTCAGTCTTGCTTCTTTTTGCGGCTTTGCCCTCGTCTTTGGCCAGATCAGTCAAAGATTACCCAACGGCCCACGGACGCGATGGTGGCTCTTCACCTGCAACCTGATCCAGTCCTTCCTAGTCCTCATCGTGGCCATCCTGATCGCGACGGGCGTCTGGCGAGCACAAGATGACTTGCGGGACGCAGCCAAGATTGTGGCATTGCTGGGAGGATCGGGTGGCATCCAGGTGGTCAATGCAAAACTCTCGTCAGTGCCAGAGATCCCTACTGCCGTCGTGACGAGTCCGTGGGTGGAGCTGCTCTCGGATCGCAAGTTGTTCAGCCCGCATTTGCTCGCAAAGGAAGTCCGCAGTCGGAATCTTCGCGCCATGCACATCGGGTCAGTTTTTCTTCCGTCCACAAGGGTCTTGATTCAAGCTGACAATCAATCCAACCCCCCCTTTTCCCGCGCCACAGCGCGCTGATGGTAGGCGCTCTGATAGCGGCCATCCTGCGGAAATACACAAGCACCGCACCCGTCATCTTCTTGGCAGCAGGATTGAAATTTGTCACTACGTGCCTCTTCTGCATCCTGCCAGGCGACGCGTAGAATCGCTCGTTATCTACCTGACCTGTAGCGTCCGAACATGATTATGTCACGTCCAAAAAATACTTCAGCATTCCACAAGACGCTCTCATGCCACAAAGGGAAGACGCTGCATATTGCCAGCCTCCGATACCTCGCCTCAGACTGTTCAGATTCGATCAAGTGTTTGGATTTGAGTTTGATTGTGTTGTGTGCGCGCATTCGATGACAGTGCTGACTGCTGAGCAGAGAAATGAAAAATTACCCATTGTTCACGTCCGAGTCTCGGTCGCCCCTTTCAACGTCCGCCGTGACCGGCGGCGCCGCGGGAGACTTGGTTGTGACCCTGCTGCGCGTCATTGCTGGTGGTGTACTTGTCGCCAGCAGCTGGAGCATTCAAAGAAGATGTGAACACAATGCAGGATCGAGTGAGAGTTGTGAGCGAACAGTGTACAAAGCTTGCGGGGAGTGGCGGCGGCGGACGCGCCGAAATGGGAACTTGACTCACAGGTGATTTGGAGGGTTCCCTTCTGGAGGACGTGAGTGACGCAGTCGTCGTCCTTTGTCGAGCCAAAGATGGCGTCGAGTTCTTGCTTGGAGGTGCGGTTGAGGTGGCCTTGCGCGCCTTGAGTGGAGTGGAAGACCTCAAAGGCTGTGAGGAAGTAATGGGAAGAGTGTGAGTGTGGGAGAGGGAGACTGGACTGTCTGGCTTTGCGCCTTGCTACTCACAATCTACGACGTCGACCAGAGGAATGGTGCTGTATGGAAAATTAGGGTAGTGGAGGGTCAGTGCCAGCTCAGGGGAGTGCTGGTGAGCGAGCTAGGGTGCATCTCACGTGTCTGATGCATAGAGTAAGCCAGTCAGTGAGCAGAGGTTCTTTAGAAGGGGTGCAGAACTTGACACCAGGCGTGATTACTGACCTCCATCCTTCCACTTCTTGTACTGTAGGGAAAGCAAGATGCAGGCCATCAAACTCTGGTCAGCTAGTGGCAGGCAAGTCATGCGGAAGGGTTGGTCGGAGCCATGCACTCACCTCCTCGGGGTTGACGATGACAATGTAAGAGTCTGTGCTCTGGGTGTCGGGCTTGTAGACGACTTTTGCGACAGTCTTGGCCATGATGGGAAATGAAAGAGGTGTGTGTGTGTATGTGTGGGGAGGAAGGTGCTGTTGGGTGCCTACGTGTGTTGGAGGATGGATGTGGTGGAGCAGGAGCAGGATCGACGTCGCTTGGTTGGTTGGGGTAGGGTCGTGTGAATGAATGCGGGCTAGCCTGGAGGTTCTTCCTCTGGGCAATGACATCATGCGGGGCGCCGGGTGGTCAAAGCGCAGCGGTGGAAACCTTTCCATGGCTGTCTTTTCCCACGATCCAGTGGCCATCTCGCACAGCATACATTCAGTTCACACATCACCAACGGGACGAGGCGAAGCGTGCCAGGGCAAATGGTGTTTGAGAACATTGTGCTGGTCGCAGCACGGATCGGCCTCCTTCTCACATGTCGAGTCGTGGCATTGCCCTTCCTCTATGGCCAGGCCCGCCAGGCGTCGCTCGACCCCAACCCAGGGCCAGGCGACGGACAGGGACCAGACAACTATGAGCTTCTCCCACAGCCCTCAACCTCGCTCAGCGCGGGAACAGTCTCCAGACTGTCGTCGCTGTCCCTCTCAAGCAAAGGGTCGGCCTCCTCTCGACGGGTACAAGAGGCGACTGCCATCTTCTTCTCCTTCGCGTTTGAAGAGGCTGCCATCCTCTTTGTGCTTGTGCTGCTCGAGGCTGCACAGTTCGACAGGAATGTACTTCGGGCTCATTGGAGAATAGACTTGGCCATCATCATTGCATGCGTGTCTGTCCTCGTCCGTGAGTCAGGGCTGCGATGTCGCGATCTGAAGATAGCTCCAAATGACCGCTCTTCTGTCAATCACCTGCGCTTGTGCCATAGCCCTGTCCATCTGCGTCCTCCTGGGCTTCCGCACAAGAGGTACGAGTGACGTTCCATCAGGCTTGCTGATCGTATGTCCTGACAGATGTTTCGTCACTCCGATGCTCTCGCGCTCAGAGCTCAAGGAGTTCAAGCGGTCGCACGTGTTCAGCTCTGGACTGCTCTTTATTGCATGGGCCGTTTTGTTCCTCAAGGTGCCCATTCCTGCTGCGCTGAGTAGTGAAGCTGTGAGCTTCTCCACCGCAAGCCTCGTGCGCATCTGTGTCATAGGCACCGTCATCATCGGCGTCCTTTCGGGCTCAGGAGCCATCAGCGCCGCCATCGAGACCTATGAGGCTTGCACCAAGAAGCGGTGAGCAGCCGCTCTGTGGAAGTCAAGCCCTTGTTTCTTCAGCTGATCAATGATGCCATCACGACGCAGGAAATCTGCAACGCAAGGCGATGTACGAATGGCAGAGGCGTCCTTCCAACGGACTTGCTCAGACCTTGCCGCACGCAAAGCTCAGCTAGAACAGCTACAAAAAGCGACCCAGACCGGTCCTCAGCCGAGCTTCTTCGCTCGAATGACTGGCTCGTCCAAGAATCATCAAGGTATGCGATTGAGCTTCGCAACATCTCCGAGACGTATCTGGTAGCGCTGATGGTGTGTCCTCTGGATCGACACAGACTTGAAAGCCCTGTCTCTTGAAATCGTCGGGCTCGAAGCCCTTGCGAAGTCGATGCGAGACGATCTGGCGATCATGAGGACATCCGCTCAAGAAGCACAGTTCAACAAGACCGTACAAGGCCGATTCATCCTCCTGCTCACAAGGATATTTGGAGTGTACTGCGCATTCAGACTGGTCCTGTCCCTGCTGAACCTGACCATCATTGGGTATGCCAACACTGAAAAGCCGCCACCGGATTTTATCAGTCTCGGCCTGACCCATTTGGTCAAGCTGTTCGATGTCGACCTCGACGTCGCAGTCTGGACAAGACAGATCAGTTTGGGCATGATCGGTCTGCTCATCCTGTTGAGAATCCGAACAATTCTGGGCTACCTGTCTGCAGTGAGTCCACCAGATCCGGGCCCTCCTTGGCGCATTGTACTGAGATGCTTTGCATGGTCTACAGGTATTCAGCTCCGTATCAGCGTCGGTCTCGACAAGCGTCCTGATCCTCGTCCTGGCAGAGATCATGGTGAGCTTTCCTTTTTCTCGCCATCACGCCGTCCTGAACCTCACTGGATTTTTGCGGTTCATTTTCATACCCAGTGCGTCTACTTTTTAGCCACCTTGATCCAGTTTCGTTCGACACTACCGGCCTCAATCACTGGCGAAGGTGCCAAAGGTCCGGACGCTCCCTTGCTGGCGTCCCTTCCGAGCTACCAAGTTGGGCTCAGCTCCCTCTTTGACGGGTCATTCCTCCTAGCGGGTGTGGTCACGTATGTCCATCATATTTTCACGTTCCAGAGCGATCCGGTAGCATTCGGCGCACGGGATTGAGTCAATTAAATCACAGGACGTTTCCTTGCAACACTATGGATGGACGTGATCACATGGCTATGCAGCAGCGAATGTCGCAGTCCACACGTCCGCGCAAGTCACGCCTTTTGCGCCGGTGGTGGGGAGATTGGCTCGGATCGAGTCGCAGAGCGTGGAGAAGGTCAACAGGTTGCGTTGTTCGCCCGACTGCCCCGCAACTGAGCCTGCATTCGCCTTGCGCTCCTGTTCAAGCCCGAGCGTAGTCTGAACTTCCCATCGCCCGTCCTGAATGCCAGGGTTCTGGATGATGCTCTCGCCTTGAAGCTTGAACCCGGCCTCCTCGGCCAGCCGTTTGATCTGAGCAGGCGAGAAGAGTGTCCGGATGTTTGCATCCTCTTTGGGCAGGAAGCTCTGAGCCACCATGCTGAGGAGGTGAGGAATTGCCTCGGGTTGAGAGACCGTCAGGGAGTACTCGGCAATGCACAGGTTCTTGACATGGCCGCTCTCTTTGAGCGTCTTGAGTGTTTGAAGCAGTTCCGCTTCCGAGGCGAAATAGAAGAGGGAGTGGACAAGGAGTGCCACCTCAAAGGGCGAGCCGTTCTTTGCGGCGGAACCAAAGAAGGCGGGAACATCCGCTTGCTGGAATGAGATTCTCGAGCCTATCGAAGAAGCGGTCAGAATACCTTGCGCTTGACCCAGGGTGAGCGGTGCCCCTGTGGGACCACAGTGGAAATCTGTGAGACTTTGAAATTCTTCAAAAGTACCTGGGGTGGGGGAGGTGCACTCACCATAGTCCAATGGAGCAGGATCGATGGCGACTACCTTGCCCTTGTCACCGACGAGCTCTGCAAGTACGATGGTAAAGTCACCCTGTCCGCATCCGATCTCGAGGACATTCTGGCCTTCGATTGAGAAAGTCTTGTGCCCAGAATCGGTCCCAAAAAACCGCTTCGCAACCTCGATGCGGTGCTCGATCTGGACGGGGTGGACGGCGTCCTTGCCGGTGCCGTCTGCGCTGGTGAGCAGTGTGCCGATCCGCTCGACGCTGAGCTGGCTGAGTTGAGAGTCCATCGCGCTATTCTGGTGTTCACAAGTGAGAATGTAAGCGTCGGATCTGCCTCAGACAAACTGTCCCTTTTATCTGTTCGACGGGAGGTCCAATGTATCGTATGAGCATGTACTCGCCGCAACGAGCAAACAGCGACAGCGACGGGCTGCGAAGTGACTCGCGGACACGATTGCAATTGACGACGGCTTTCCCTGTCTGGAGGCGGTCTCGCCGTGGACATGAGTGAGTCACACTTGACAAAGCCGCAACATGACTCGCCGCAATGAGATTCCCGTGGCGAGGCAACGGCGCGCGTTTGCCTATGATCACAGCATCATGGATTCAGTTTGAACTTCGAACAAGAACAAGGTGCGATTGGTGACATAGTGCTATACATGAGGTTCGAGGGGAACGAATACAGGGGTTGAGAGATGACATTTACTTTTGGAGGCAGAACTCAGAGGATCGGTAAGAACTGTGAAGAGTCCAGCTTCCAGGGTCAGTTGATGGATGCACAACCCGGAGTCACTGACGGATTGGGGATGCTCACATTTCCGACGATCAGACTGGGGAGATCGAACATGTCACGCTTGATGGAAAAGCAAGCGCTACATGGCACTGGTTGACCCTGCGGTGTCAGCAGGACACAGCGTGTCACTGTCGCAAGAGAGTCGTGTCAGCTCCGCTTTGCGATGATCATCAGCCTTCAGCAGGGACACTTACCGACGGACTGGGATGTGTTCTCGAATGCGTGCATGGCGAATTTCTCCCAATACTCGATCGTAGACTTCTTGTCCAAGAACTGTGTGCGTGAGCGAGAACTGTCAGACCTCAAATGGAAGAGACTTGGAGGAGGGCTGGTATCGCTGTACCAACTTGATATATGTGCTTGCCAATCAGTTGTTCCCGCGGCCAATGCGTTAGCATGCTAAACTCGGACCCCACAACGCAGATCTCGCAAGTTCTTCGCCAGACGACTGTCGGCGTCCCGGAGAAGGCTATTAACTTTTCGAATTCCTGTGGTGCACGTATCTTCGTGAGCATTCTGCATTCTCCAGGCTAGCGAGAAAGGCCCGTACTCACCAAGGCCATACGTTGAATACTTCTTTCGACAAAGATCTCGTCCTCCTCGCTCAGAGGCATTTGCAACGCGATCAGTGAAGGCCGAATGATTGCAAGAGCTCGGACGACCCTCAGAGCCTCTTCTCGCTCATAGCTATCGAAGGTCACATGCAAGAATTGAGCTGCCTGGTCTGATCAGAGCGAACACATGCTGCAACTCACTTCATGGTAACGTAGTTGAGGAGAAAATGGTAGCTGTCTGTATAATGGAAGGGCTCGACATGATCTGTATGCACTCTTCTTATCCTTGTGTCCCAATCTTCCTCTTCCGGCCTCAGGCGCAGTAGCTGATTCATCAGCTGGGGATCCGGACTTGAAGTCGAATTGTTCTGGGCAAACTTCTGTAGGGCCAGTGGTTGAGGAGATGCTGCGAATCCGGACAGCTGGCTGGGCGCGGAGCCCAGGTTGGAGGGAGGCAATTGGGCAGAATGACCCATGCTGGAGAGCTGTTCCTGCTTGGGCAGACCTCCCAGCGCGTTGGAAGGGTCGGGGCCCATGCCGAAATTGTTGACGGCAAGTGATGGTGACGGCATAGTCATAAGCGGAGGAGCCAGGACTGGATCGAACATGCCTGTTGTCCCACATCAATTGGAATCAGATAACTGTTAGTGACCTTAGAGCATCGACGCGGCCCAAGGCGAAAGGGTAACACTAGCTCATGACTTACCCGATGTGCCGTCATACATGACGTTTCCAACTCCAGCGCCGCCGGAAGTACCATCGTACATACCAGCGCCTATTGAGGGATCCATGCCTAGCCCTCCACCGACAGATGTGCCGGCATCGTTGAAAAAGGGCGACTGTGTGAGGGCAAGATCGTCCAGTCCCGTGCCCAAGAGCGATGGATCAATGCCTGAGCCGTAGATCATGGAGCTGAGCATGCCGTATTCTAGAGACGCATTCTCTGTGCCGAAGGGATGGAAGGACGTGTTGAAGTCGGGATTGCCTTCTAATAGCGACGCGAACGTCCCATCGCCAGTTCCGCTTGGCCCTGTTGCTGCTGAAGCTGGACTGTCGAAGGAGACTGTGGTGTTATATGCGGGTAAACTGGCGGAAGCGGTGATGAGAGTGTTCGCGCTTTCCTCGGTACCGTCAGTGATCTGCGTGGAGGTAAGCTCAGACGGCACAGTCATGGAGGTTTCTGCTGATGGCGCGCTCGATGGCGCAGTGGCAGTCGCAGGAGGCGGTACAGAGGCGGCTGCATGCGCGCGCTCTTCTGATGCGCGCCTTCGCTCCTCCAGTTCGTCCTCCTCGAGCAAATATTTTGCCTTCTTGCGCTGCCCATCCGTACAGGTCGCCGACAATCCCTTCTTCACACAGCGAGCACATGGTCGGGCTGGTAGCATAGATGCAGATCAGCGTCGAAGCAGTCACGATATTAAATGGTGCTGTGGCAGGAATGCTCACCATCATCACAGGTCAAATGCGCTTTTTGACAGTGTGAACAAGCTCTGCTGGCCTTCTTGCGCTTGGGCTTGTTGACCTGAGAGGACGCAGACGCGGTGATCGATCCGGGGGACCCGTCTGTGGTCATACTGGCTGCTCGATCTCCCGGGCTTGAGTCTTCCCTTTTGAGCATGTGGTGTCGATGAGCAAGACCTCTGCTGCCCCGAACGAAAGAAATTCCAGGCCGAGCCTGCTGCACAGTTGAAAGAAGAGCTACCGGCTTCAGAGAGGCAGATCCAGGAGCTCCTCGTCAGCGCTGTCCTTGAGGCCTGTATGCAATCTTGCGCTGCTGGTAGTGGCCGCTCCTTTGGAAGCAGCGAGGAAGGGAAGAGGCAGTGTATGGACTGAAGGTGGTGGATGAGCTGGTGGAACCGGCTCATCTCTTTGCCGAGTCCCAATTCTCTTTTCTGGCCGAGTCCTGCAGGGTCTTCGATCTGTCTTCCAGGAACAGCACAATGTGGGCAACGCAAAGACTGAGCAAGTCTTCGCTGTATTGGAGATGAACGGAGACTGGCTATAATGTACACATGACAATGAGGAACAGCGATGACTATGTGTGGTAGTAGCTAACATGGTGGTAAGATGGACCGCCCTTCAAATGATTAGCAGGAGCATGCGAGTGAAGATCAAGAACCATAGTGCAAAGTGACAATGCACAGGAAACGGAGGTGTCCCAGCGCGACGGTGAGCTTGGCTCAAACTTGGGGCCAAGGCTGTGTCTTTCATCCAGAGCCTTGCGTCTGCCCGCCCGCAGACCAGTCCAGGTTGCGAAGGGAACCCCGAGCTCGCAGTCCCGATCCTCCCGTCGCACCTGTTGTGGTCGTCATTGAAGAAGACGACGTCGCGCCGGCATCGGCTGACGAAGGATGCAGCCTGTCTCGACTGGGTTGCCCTGCCACCACTCTGCCCTGTTGCGGTGCAGGTGGACTGAGACCTCGCTGCTTTTTGTCGGTTCGATCGGAGCTCTCGTAGAATGTCAAGCGGTCGAGCTCATGACCTGGTGGGGACGGTTGGCCGGACCGGTGTCCATTGGGAGTTTGACCTCGCATGCTGCCAAAAGGAGACACTGTCTCGTACTCGGATCCCTGTGTTCCTCGTCCCGGTCGCACGCGTGGGCCATCTTCCTGATTTCGACTGGCAGAACCAAGTTGAGGACTGTTCGATGGACTAGCAAAGCCAGGGGCGAGAGAACGACCATCAGGACCGCGCATTGGAGGTCTGCCGGGCGGCATTTCTGGGGCAGGTAATGCGACCGAAGACGACACAGATTGGATCGCCGCTTCAAAAGCATCTTCGACGCTCATGCGGCCCCGGAAAGTGTCACTCAGAATCTTGCCAAAGCCGAGGGGAGCCCGATTTGAACCTCCTGGCATTCCCCCTATGCCGGGCATTCGGCCTCCCATTCCGTCCGCGCCCAATCCCATTCGAACACCCCCACCACCCGCAAAAGCCGAGCCCGCACCCACTCCTGGCCGTCCTGATCCAGCACCGGGGGATATTGGTAAGCTGTCGTTGATCGGTCTTTGCCAATTAGCGGCGGCACCCGTGTTCGGAGGCAAGCCGGCTGCCAAATCTTGTAATAATCGATGATGCCCTAGCCTCCGCGTGCCGCCCTGATATGCTCTTGCTATTCTTGCGTTCGGTGCGGGTGCGTCGTTCCATCCGGTAGATGCCCGCTCCACATCTGAATTTGCTCGGCTGGGATGGCCCCGTTCGCTTCCCTCTCCCGTCCGCCCCCCTTCTGAAGGTGAATCCGTGCGAGGTGGCTTGCTACTGTCAGAAATTACGCCTGCGTCTGAGGCACTGCCTGACATGGATACAGAGGACCGTGACCCTGTGGTATTGGACGAGTTAGAGGCCGAACCCAAGGTCCATTTGTTTGGTCGCCAATCCCGTTCCCCTTCTCTGCTGGTCCGGTCGGTTCGATTTGTGGAATTACTGCCTGCATTAGAACTGGCTGCTTTGTGCTGTGATGAATGCGCTGTAGGTCTTGTGAATCCGGGAGCAAGCGGGACGATCATACCTCCGGACGTCGCCGTGCTGGCGGTTGCGCTTGGAAGGCTTTCCGCGCCAGGTCCCTCCCTTGAGCTGAGCACGCTAGATTTGGAAGCCAATCCTGATGCCGATTTTGACCCACTGGCGCTCCCCGACTGAGCCGGTACAATGTCCGTCTTCGCGCGCACAATGGTATCTGGTGGTGTGCGCTTACAGTTGATCAATGGGATGAAGATCTCTGCTCGCATTTGAGGTGCATCTCCAGGCCATAGTCGGTTGGCTCGTAGGATGGTGTTTACATCGGCCCCATATCTCAGAGCGATCGAAGACAGGCTGTCGTTCGGAGTGACTGGGTGCACGACCACAGAGTTCTCTGGTGTGAGCTTCTGAGGTTCCGCATCGTCCCCTTTGGAATCGTCGCTTTCACCGGGAGACCCTGGAGCGTGAGCTGATCGGGGTGATGGAGTAGCCAAGGGGTGTTTTCTGGCTGAGGCCCTTGACAGAGTCCCTGTGCTGCTACCGCCTGCTTCTGGAGAAGTGCCATTGAGTGATGCATGGGTGCCATTTCCGTTCCCATTCCCGTTTCTTCGGCTCCCTTGGAGAGTGAGGGAGGAATGGCCCCAAGGATTGGAGGAGTCAGATTCGTCCATGGCTACCTGAGACCGACACTGCTGCTGCAGCAGAGATGCAGACCTTTACTTGAGCAGCGCACGTGTCTTCTGTGTTCCTCGATCTTGGGAGCCGGTCAGCAGGGTCCGAGAGCTGCTCATCAACAGGATGAAGTGCGGAATGCAAGTGTGCGTTGGAAGGGCTCCAGCTCCGTGTGTCACTGCCAGCAAGGACTTGAAGCGAGTTATCCTCGAGTTCCAGCTCCGCCTCACCGATATGACATGCGCACTAGACTCTGGCGTGCCTATCAGTCGTCGAGTCGATGTCGAGATTGGAAGTTCGTGGTCCTGATGGTGTGACCAGTGGCTGGTGTCTGTTGAAGCCCCTCCCTCCTCCTTCTTCCGGCTTTGACGTGGCCAAAGCTCAACCTTGAGCCCCCACACTCGGTTTGGCATTCACGAATCACGACACTCCATCAACGAGCCTCAAACCACAACAAGAGCCGGTTCAATTTGCGCTCAGCAGAAGCTGACCGACGTGGCGCTGGTGCGAGGGACAGGAGGAATGCTCAGCTCGCCCAGGCCGTAAAACTTCAGTTCGGAATCGGAGGGCCATGCCCCAAGTGCCAGGCGCCGAATGGCGACCTGCTCCCAAAAAGCACGCTTCTGCGAGCCTGGGGAGCCCCGGCGACAGCAAAGGACATGAGCGTCAATCTATGGACCTGGATCAAGACCAATCGAGCGGTGTCGTGCTCTTGCACTCCTTCCCAGCTCACAAGGCGTCTATCAACATCGCAAGGTGGAACACCCTGGGCAAATACATTCTCACGGCTTCCTCAGACCGAAGCATCAACCTGTGGAACGCTTCGTCTGGTCCGCCATCGATCAAGTCCTACTCTTCGCACTCTCAAGATATTCATGCTCTGGATATCGCACCGGACAATGCCACCTTCGCCAGTGGCGGGGAGGATAAGGCCGTGCTACTGTGGGACGTTGCGACTGCCAACATTATCCGACGCTTCTCCCAACATGTCGGTCGCATCAACGACGTGCGTTTTGCAGGGTCCACAGGAGGAGATGCCAGCCACGCAGCCTCGAGCGTAACAACTGGTAGCAGTGTCCTCTTCGCGGCCGGCTTTGACACCATTGTCAGGGTCTACGATCTCCGGGCGGCCGGCAACTGGAGACCGATCATGGAGATGAGGGAAGCAAAGGACTCTATCACCAGTGTTGTGATTGGAAAGAGTATCATCTTTACAGGTTGTGCAGACGGCATCGTTCGCTCTTATGATCTCAGGAAAGGAGAACTGAGAGAAGACGTCTTCAATAGTGAGCTTCTTTGTGTCCACATATTCTTGCCACTCCCGGTTCCCAATGCTCATATTCTTCTGTCATCTTTTCCAGAACCAATCGTCTCTCTCTCGGCCAACCGAAATCGGTCTCTGCTTCTCGTCAGCACTTTGGACAGCACGCACCGAGTGCTCGATCTTTCTGATGGTACCGTCCTGCAAACACTCCGCGGCCATCGAAACACGACGTATCGTTGCCACTCGACCTTCACCGCTGATGAAGGAGGTGTTCTGTCCGGTGACGAAACGGGCCTTCTGTGGAAATGGGACATCCTCTCGGGCGAGGGAGCTCCCGTCAAGCCTGACAAAATCCTCAGCACCCGCACTTCATACGGCGACAGGAAGAACGCAGCAGCGCTTCGTGATCAAAACGCCTTGAAGATTGCTGGTGATGTCGCTCACTCTCGTGCTGTGCTATGGACGGAGCTGAACCCAGCCCAAACAAGCCACACGTGCCTGACTGCAGGTGCAGACGGGGTCCTCAAGATTTGGGACGTCAGCACGCAGCAATGACCCGCACCGCTACTCCATGGACATCTCTCTCCCGTCTGTTGATATTCACGGCACCTCGCAACAAACAACAAAGATGCAGCCAAGTAGCAGTGTGAATTTTTGACGAGTATTTCGTAGCGATGAGCAACGCATTGTTAGTACAGTTGATGTTCGAGCGGGACGAAAAAACATTTGAAAAGTATGTGTAAGGCTGTGATTATGGCCGCAGGTCCGTGTGCCACAAGCAGGGGCTCATTCGCCCTCCGAATATGTGTCATATGGGCAGCTTGAAAAAGGAAAAGGTAGGCTTTGGAAATGACTTGTGAGAACTGGGAAGTGCAGCGGAGAACAGTCTCAGGATTCATCATGGCTGGCGCTTCGTCGCGGAATATTCGGCAGTCCACCGTGAGCAGCGAAAGCGGCTGGAGACGCCGCACCGTGATGGCCATTCATCGGAGAGCCATTTGTGCCCACACGTGGAATGTTAGGCAGCGGCGCGGCATGCGACGATGGCGATTGTGCGGCGATCGAGCCCCCTCCGAAGGCAGATGGAGAGCCGTGACCACCATGCACACCGGACAGCTTGCCTAATCCAGAACCATTGGGTACGCCCATGCTCGACTCGCTGCCTTCTCGCTTGGCCTGCGGGTGCGCCGAAGAGGATCCATTCGAGCCTTTTGGTAGTCCACCGAGTGACGGTGATGGAGACGGCGCCGAAGGTTTCAGCTTGCGCGAAGGAGACTCCGTGATCCGGCCCGGTGCTCTGTTCGGCGCAGGAGATTCCGATCGCTTGACCGTCCCTGGCTCGCGCAGGTCGCTGCTGGACTTCGCTTTCTTCTTGAGAGTCGCGGTGCTTGGCTCTTTCTTGACCTTCTTGTGGGCGACGTCGCCGCCTTCAGCGCTGTCACTGGCCTTCCGCTTGAGATGGGTGATGTCAGAACCCGCTTCTGTCTTTACTTTCTTAGAAGCGGATGTCGAACTTCCGCCTTCTGACTTTTTGCGTTTGGTACCACTCGGGCTGGACTTGGAACCGGCCTGGGAGCCTGAAGCATCCGTCTTGCCCTCAGCAGCGTTTGCTTGTTGTCGCACCTTGTTCCAGATCTCCCGGAGCTTTGTCCACTCCACCTGTATATGTGAACAAAATGATGAGCAATTGATTAGATGAAGCAGTTTGTTATCCTGGGCACCCACCCTGTTCGGCCAGAAGTGCGTCGCAAATGTCCACAGCTTCTGTTCCCAGATTCGTCGAGCTTTGGCGCTCTCGTGACTGAATTCAGTCGCTAGAAGCAGGTCGATCTGTTGGCCGACAGCTGTGACACAGTCCTTGAGCACAACAACCTTGTCATTGTTGTCCAACACATTGAGGTTGTGCTTCAATGTTTGGAGTTGCTTCTTGACTGGTCGTAGATAATTCTTCCCCTCTGTGTCACTCAATTCCGACACCTCGCTTTCAGAGCCAGATTGATCACCCTCAGAGTCCTGTGCCATCGCAAGAATGTCAGCCGTGAAGGCCAAATCTTGCACGCAGTGATAGACATACCGTGAAAACAGGGGTTCTGCGCCGCTTGGATGCGGGTTCCGCTTCCGTGCGACTCGGTGCCTTCTTCTTGCTGCTGGAATTTGAGCTTGAGGCATCAGCCTTATTGCTGGCCTTCCCCTTCTTCTTTCCGGCAGCAATTGCGTCCCCTCGCGCTTCAGCTATCTCATCTGTGGGACAGAATTTTCAGAACGCCGATATTTTGGCCCAAGCGCTGGATTGAGGACTCACTCTCTTCCAGCAGTTGTTTCAGCAGCTGATCACCTCGGCGACTCAGATGCACCGCAGCTGGGACTTTGGGCTTGTCTTTGGACTTGCCCTTCCAGCCGCCTCGCCCAGTCGTGTCACCGTCTTCTCTCTGCTCATCGTCGTCCTCGTTGCCGCTGTCTCCTGCACCCGCAGTCTTTGCCTCACCGGAGTCCTGGCCACCCTTGCCTTCCGCGCCCAATCTGGAAGGTCGCAGGAAGAACTTGCCCTCGAGCCCGAGCTTGGGGTCTTGCTCGATCTTGGACCACTCATTGAAGCCATACTTCCAAATGCCGACCAAGAGCATGGAGTCATCCTTGCCACCCCATTCCACATTCCATTGGCCAGTGGTGCCGCGTCGGAACCTGTGCAGTAAGAATGAGTGAGGATTCTTGAGCACGCGCATCGTTTGATCCAGCACGCGGAGCCCGTGGTGTCGAGTCAGAATCGTCTCGGCATTTTGGAGTTCGACGTTCTTGAAGGTCACATTGATCGCTTTCTGTCGATATGAGTGTACCGTTGGGTCGCCTCGTTCCAGCATCTCGCTTAGCTCCTTGGTCTTCTTGTCGACTGCATCCTGACAGAGTTGAATGACTGCGTCTGCATGCTCCAGCAGGTAGGTGCGATTCTTGTCTTGTAGCCTTGCGTCCCGAGTGATCTTGTCAAGAGCGTTGTGTGCATCACCCCACTTCTGAATGTTGCGCACAAAGACGCGCAGGTCCCGCTCAGAAAGTTCAACGGAGCGCTCCGCAGGGGTCTTGCGGTGCGGCCTCTTCTTCAGATTAGATCGATCACCATCTTCATCGTCATCGTCATCCTCTTCCTCGTCGTCATCATCCCGAGTCGCCGAAGCGCTGGAAGCTTTTGCTTTTGCTTTCGCCTTCTCGCTTGCCGCCTTCTTGGCACTTTGCGCAGCCGCTTCCTCAACTGCCCTCTGCCGCTCTTCTGCCTCCATTCGCTTGCGATCCTCGAGCGGAATGAGGTCGTCCCAGCTCAAGTTGTCGGCTTTGAAATCCTGTACCTGAGCGAATTGCTGCAAGAAGGCTTCACCGCCGGACGAGATACTGGTCGGGTCGACTTCCGTCTCGAAGGCTTCACCCTTGCCGAGAATATCGTCGAGGTCCATCTCGTCGAGCTTCTTCTGCTGTCCGTCTTCGTTGTCATTCTTGAACATGTTCTGAGCGCCAAACTTGAGAATGGAAGACAGTTCATCTTTGCTGAACTTGTCCTTGCCGTCCTTGCCAGCTTGTGCCTTGATGTCCTTGACGGCGTCTTTCGCCTCCTTGCTTTTGGCTCCGCTCAGTTGGCCTGAAGTGTCCATTTGATGGATGACCGCATACTCCAGGACCATCTTGCGCTTCGCTCGCTCCAAAACATCTTCTTCGATGGTGTCCTTGACCAGAAAGCGGAAGACATTGACATGGAATTTCGAGTTCAGGCGATGCGCACGAGCCATAGCTTGCAGATCATTTTGAGGATTCCAGTCGCTGTCGAAGATGACGACTGTGTCTGCAGTGGCCAAATTGATGCCAAGACCGCCGGCGCGCGTAGAAAGCAGGAATGCAAAGTCGGGGGACCCTTCCTTGTTGAAACTTTGGATGGCCTTCCTTCGCAGCTCGGAGGAGACTGTGCCGTCAAGGCGCTGATGGATGTAGCCTCGTTCTCGGAGATAGTCGGAGAGAATGTCGAGCATCCGGACCATCTGGGAGAAGATAAGGACGCGATTGCCATTTGCCTTCAGGCGGGCCAATAACATGTCGAGCAAGACCATTTTTCCACTGTGCCTGATCAAGTTCTTCAGAGCTTCTGCTCGATCCTTGACGTCGGGCTCGAAACCTTCGAAGAGGAAAGGATGATTGGAAACCTTCTTCAGCTCCATCACGATATTCAGCAAACTGGGTGCTGTCGCCGTGTCGTTACTGAGCAACGAGTAGTTTCGGGTGAGCAAGGCTTTGTAGAGACGTTGCTGCATTGCCGACATCTCCACTCTGAGAATCTTCTCGGTCTTCCCTGGGAGCTCCTTGATGACGTCCCTCTTTAGTCTTCGAAGCATGACGTTGTCGAGCTTCTTGTGGAGCGCCGCGAGTTTCTCCTGGTCGACGTCATCCTCGATCTTTTCCTCGAGATCAAACTCAGTCGGTCGAAGGAAGTGCAGAAGTGCGATGAGTTCTGGTGATGGGAAACAGGGGTAAGTTCAGCTGAGTGACATTGGCCAGATACGAATAGGACGCACCTTTGATCGAATTCTGTAACGGAGTTCCCGTGATCAGCAATTTTCCGTCGACTTTGAACTCCATCAGGATGTGAAAGAGCTGGGAGGCCGCGTTCTTCAGGCGATGTGCCTATAGTGCAAGCCCATCATCAGCATCTATTTTCAAGATACCAAAACTCCACTTGACATACCTCATCGACAGCCAGATACTGCCAGTGGATCTTTTCAAGGTACTCTCGGTCCTTCAGAATATATTCGTACGTTGTGACAAGTACGTTGAACTGAAGATTCTTGCGATCGCCAAATTCGTACTCGCGGATGATCCTCCGACTTTCCGCGTTGCCGAGATAGGCTATGACGTTGAGGTCAGGGGCCCAGCTCTCGAATTGGTCCATCCATGCGGACAGAGTCGACAGAGGGACGACGACCAAGAAGGGTCCATGCTGTCTGGCGGAGTGCACCAGGTAGCTGATGAAGGCGACAGTTTGCACAGTCTTGCCAAGTCCCATCTGCGTAATGGAAGAAATGTGATGAGATGCTGGAAGAATCACGAATCGGCTTTTTACTGAGACCAACCTCATCTGCTAGAATACCGTTCTCCCTCCGACTCCAGAGGTATGCAAGCCAATTCAAGCCCTTGATCTGGAACTCCTTTAGCTCGCCGCCCTTGATGAAGTCTGGCTGCTCCTCGAAGCGCACAAATTTTGGTCGCTCCACGTATTTGACACTGTCTTTCGGCAACATGCGCATTCTCCGGTGCTCGAAGTATTTCTTAACGTCGCCTGCCTCGATGGTCGGTAGGGATACCTTGTCCTTCAGCTGTACGAGAGAGGATCCATTAGGCTACAGAAAAGATCCAAAGTTTCACGTTGTATGCTCACTGAACTGTCCACCTCCCAAGTGCATTCCGCGTATGACAGGCCTCTCCATTTGACCAGGTACCTCTGATGCATAAACGGTACGTCATTAGTCGGCGCTGCTTTGGCCTCGTAGCTGATGATGCGCTCCACGATCTTGTGCGATTCAAGTTCTTCCATCTTGCGTTCCTTGGCGATGTTGAATGCTTCAACGTCTTCGGGTAGTCGGTTCGGGTCTGCGAAAAGCTCGACCTCGGGCTGGTAGATCTTCTGGATGTATGCAGTGACTCGCTTGGACCCCGGTAATGGCTGCAAGTAACTCCACAGTTCCTCCGTATTGTGTAGATGGGAGTAGCCCTGCCACTTGATTACGAAACGAATGTTCGTGTACGGGTCATCTGGCTGCCCATCGCCTGTAGAAGATAAGAGGTCGAGTCAGGCCTTTAGCGAGCGACCCATCTTCCCTCTCGCTTTGACTTACCGGCAGAAGCTTCGTCTCGATGATGGCTCAAGACCTGCTCTATTACTTCCTCTGCAATTTCGTTCTTTCAGCATCATAGCTCGCATGGGTGATGACAAGGCAGTCATGCTCACCTTCGGCTCCATTCTGCGCATTTGTGGCTGCCTCCTCCTTTCGCTTCTTATCGATACCGTATTCGAAAGGGTCAGAATCAAGACCGGAATCTAGGCCTAGATCCTCCTCGTTGTAGTTAACCTGCTTCCCGCCACGACTAGAGACTCGAGCAGCTTCCAGAGCGGCCTGATTATCGGCATCGGCATCGCTCTCGTTTCGCTTGGACCGAGACTTTGATTTGCGAGACTTTCCTCCTGCTGCCCTCCTTGACCGATACTCGTCTTCGCTGCTCTGATTGCTCTCTTCTTCAGAGTCATCGAAGCCCACCGCTGCAGGTGCAGGGTATCATAGGTATGAGCGCGCGGAGCAATGTAATTTGGATACGCGACAGTATTTCTCACCACCTTGCACTTTGGCCCGAGCTGCCTTGGCCTTCGCCTTGATGCCCTTTACTCGTGGCTTTACTGGCGAATCTTCATCGCTGCCCACTCCGCCTTGGTCGTCGTAGTCCGCGCTGCCGTCAGACTGTTCATCGGGACTCGAGTCGCGATACTGGTGAGAACATGACAAAGCACCGATCAGCATCTGTAGCTGCAGAAATGAGCTGGAAAGGTAGAATGTGCTCACAGATCTCTTGGTTGCGCGGTTCTGGATTCGACCCAAAGCAAGAATGAGAAGCGTGATCAGCATGATAAGATGAGGACGACAAGCTGGTGCGCCAGACGGAGGAGGTGCTTAGGGCCATCTCATGTACTCACTGATCTCCGCAAACCGAAGAGTTCTGGATCTTCCAGAGCTGCTGGGTCAAGCACAGCGCCTGAGGCTCGTTTTGGAGCTGGATGAAGCCGCGGCGCAGATGGACCTGAGGAGGGCGGGGCGCCTGAGACATGCGCATCACTGTCCTCGGACGCAGAGTCCTGCAAGACGCTGTTGAGATTCCGATGTTGAGGTAGCCTTGGAGCCTCGGTTGAGGAAGCTGGAGAAGCTGGGTCCGCTGGGGATGTGGCCTGAAGTGACGACATGGGCGCAACAAGTGCCCGCGCCAGTCAACACAGCAGGGGAATTTGCAGTCTGGTGCTTGGGGGAGGTCTACTTGCCCGTCTCGGTCCCGACCAAGGCCAGCGAGAAGTCAGCGGCAAGCTGATATATCAAGGCGCGTATTGGAACGAGTGGGCGCGTGACTGTGGATCTTCGGGGGTTCCTTGTTCAACGCGAGGCACGTGACGCGTTTCCTGTTGGAATGAGCGGCTTGGCACCGGTTCGTGGATGATGGGGGAAGTGGCTCGTCAAGAAGAGCACGATTAAAGATGGTCGAGCTCGTGTCGAGTGACGCTCCGAGATGTTGATGGGTGTGGAGGTCAAAGCAAGGGGATGTGGGTGGTGGTGATTTTAGTGTGGAAGGGAAGGGAACGCAGACGGGCGCGGCTCGGGCGGTGGATGGGATGGGATCGAGGGCCCTAATCTTGTTGCCCTCGCAACGCCGTTTGGGAGTCTGATGAGACTACACACAGCACAGACAGGGAAAGCCCCCGCCAGCCGCCGAGAACGGGAGCCGACACAGTGCCTGCGCAGGTACCACACATCCTCGTCAGATCGATAATGTGGAACTGTGCATTCCCTCCCTCCTCAATGCTCGACAGAGCATGACGTGGGCGACATCTCCAACGACGCGCGCGCAACACAGGCCACAAAATCCTCTCTCAAAGCAGGTTTGTTGCCAATTCCAAACTATCTGTTACAACACTTCTCAGCCTGCTGTCGTCTTCACGTGAAAGACACCTGGGCCGGATCAGGACACAGGATGGTCAGCGTATCTGCAGCATGCGCGCGAAACACATTCCACTCACATTGAGGTAATTGGTTGGCCTCCGCTACCACGGTGGCCGGTACGCCCATCTGCGACAGTGCTCCGCGAATGATCCCAATCGGATATGCCAGATGCTGCAATCATGCGGACCAAATACTGATAGGCGTCAGCAGCCAGGTCCCGGATTTGCTTTGTAACTATCCAACCTACCGCTTTCGACAGACGGGCAGTCTCTGCTTGCCCTAAAGGAGTAGACAGTCGTAATAATGGCTTGAAGGAGTTATCTTGCAGAACATAGACTCCCTGTGTGTTTTGAGAGAGTCGAGGGCGGTCAAAATGACGCCTTCTTCTGACAGCAGCTTCGGTGAGGTCCTTGGACTCACCCTGTGATTTGTCCTCAAGTTGTCCACTTGCTTCTCCCAAATCGTCGTCCACAGCTCCTTGCAGACGAACTTCAATACGTCAAGGGTGGATGATAGTGGAGGTCTCAGGCCCGCTAATCTACGAAGTACAAAGGTGTGAGGTGACCAATTAGTTAACGCCTCGGCGCCTGTGGAAGAGCTTGGACTCACCTCTGTGCGATGCTAGCGCCAACATGAAATCCGACTGCCTCCATTCGTACTGCAGTCTCGGACTCCAAGTCCGCCGTAAAGGTGCTCGGATCCGAACCGCGCAGATTCGCCTTTGCCAGCGTCTTACTCAGCTCGGCTGTCTGCTGTGCACAATGGCTGGCGCTCGCTGACAGAACACTGTGCATTTCCGTAGTGAGCAGGAGCAATGCGTGCGAGTCGACTAATCGAGGGGCGGGCGCTGATAGATGCAGGGCATGCTGGGTCACCGGTTGAGATCCCGCCACGTTCGAGCCACGCCCAGAAGCGGTGCTACCTGAAAGAGCTGGCAAGGCATATGCTGGTGCCGTCGCTGCTGATGGTTGTCCCAGAGAGAGTCTGTGTGCGGCGGTTGATGGTTTTGTCGTCATGATTGAGCGCTGCTGTGCGACAGCGGGAGATTTCACTAGCAAGATGGCTGGGCGCTCGCACAAGAGGGCGGACTTGTGCGTGGTGTCTACAGCAAGTGACTCGGAGGAGCGGTAAGTCGACGTCGGATGCGAAGGATCGGCTTGCTCTGCAGACCGGCTGATCTTCTTTCAGGTGATGGTAAGCCCTGTGCACCTTCGATCGTTCCACTCAAGCTGGATAATAATTCCTCAAGTGCTAACGGATAAACTATAAGAGCAAATCAAAAAACCTTAATCTCACCCGCAGACAAGTCGCTCAAAAGGCCACCATTATTGTTTGCTCGATTACATATGTCCTTGCTCCATTATTGAGTCGGGGCTTCTATCAACACCCGTCTGACATCGTCCCAACGAGCCACACCCTCGCTCTCGTCGGTGTCGAAGGGCTCCGAGCTTGGCCGAACATTCGTTATGCCAGATGTCAGCAGCAGGCCAGCTGGATCCATCGAACACCTTCGGCCATATGTCGCAGCATCGGCGACGTTTTCATCCTCAAGGCCGCTCCCAACCAGGACACTAAAGTTGTCCGATGAATTGAGAATAGCCTATGCCACTTCCGCCGTCGTCCACATTCTGGTGAGGCCTGCCTTGGCATTTCGGGCACGGCCGCGCCTAGCTGACAAAATGCTGCTGATTCTACCTCGACGGCTAGACCCCCACGTTCGATCTGCACCCATCCATCAATGGGACACGCTTCATGGAAAGGTCCACCGAGCAGAAGGCGGCGGCCCTACACGCTGAAACAGCATTTCCGTACTCGTATGCAGTCATCAGTCCGACAGAGGAGGACTACTTCATGATGAGAGAATTTGAAGTCTCAGCATTTGGTTTGTTGATCCACTCTTTCCATCATGATCTCTGAGATATTGAATAATGCTCTCTCCTAGAACAGATGCCGGTCTAGCGCTCCCTGCCTACGAGCGACCGCTGGTGCGCGAGGCCGAATGGTCGCCG
Source organism: Tilletia horrida (assembly GCA_001006505.1). Classification (NCBI taxonomy): domain Eukaryota; kingdom Fungi; phylum Basidiomycota; class Exobasidiomycetes; order Tilletiales; family Tilletiaceae; genus Tilletia; species Tilletia horrida. The sequence goes on along the minus strand of LAXH01000106.1, from coordinate 11,044 downwards.
TCCGGTCTGACATTCTCGCGCGGATGCTACTTTTCTGTGTTGACCTCGCGGCTCCAGATCCGTCTCTATGAGGCACGTCCGAACGGTTGGACCGGTTCATGGAAAGAGGTGAAGCGACAACGTACCTCACTACATGCATACAGCCTAGTGCAATCTGACCGACCGACTATATGCGATGTGTTCAGGTCGCCAAGCTAAGTTCGTCTGCATTTTCAAGCATCCAGCGAACGGCCCAACTAGACCTCTCCATCACTGGTGTGTACATGCTGTGTCTGGCCTACCTAAGATTCTTGCTGATGCCCGGCTTCTAGCGCACCGATGGACCGCTGCGATGACATCTTCTGATCCCAAGAATGACAACCGCACTGCTTTCCTGCTGGGCAGCACACGTAGCGGTAAACTCGTAGCGTGGCCGTGAGCACCTCTCAATCTGGTGATACCCTTTGCACCTTCTGATGTGCTTGACCATCCCTTTCTATTGCGCTCAGCTTCCAGACGGGGCCCTACGCATCGCCTCAATGTGTTCAAATCCCAATACCGGACCGACTGCAGAATCATCCGCTCTTCATCATGGCTGCGGACGAGTCATGGAATGTTGGAACCAAATCCGGAGCTACTTCGCCGGATGTCAGGTGGTGTCATCTAGTGGTTTGGACCCCGATTCTATCTGAGGTGTGCATCTTGCGACTGACCGTCTCGGGACCAGCGCCGCACTACGAATTTGGCACGGAAATTGCGCTCAGCTTACCGTCCAGGCAATGCTGTACCGACGCGCGATTCGTCCACAAGGACATGGTAGTACTCAGTGGTCCAGGAACCGTAGATGTCGTCGATCTCAGTGCAGGAGCTAAGGTTCGATTAAGAAGTTTCGACTTGTCTTCTGACGGGACGTCATGCGGTCACATCCATCCAGCGCCAAATCCGTTCCAAGTCACAGCAGGTAAGTCAAGAAAAGAATGCATGCTTTGTTCGGGTCGCACACTGACGCGAGCTCTGACGCTAGGTATCCATCTGATCAAGAACAAGCTTCAGGTGATACTCACCGATGGATCCGTCTTCGATATTGATCTGAGCACTACCTCACCGGCGCAGACAAGGAGAAAACAATACCCCACTGCAGTGCTGACCGTAGAGCAGAAGGGCGAGGCTGATGATGCTCTACAGGCGCTCATCAGCGTTAGAAGGCCGATCAGCGGGGTTGTTCGCCTACCGCATACACACGGCGGCGATGCGTCCATGGGCGTCTTGCTAGTTGCCCAAGAGTGAGCTCTTCGGAAAGTGTTTCCCCCTTTTTCGACCGCAGATTGCTGACCTTGTATGCTTGTGAAGGACGACCGAGATCGCGGCCCTTCCACATCGCCCGACCGAACAGCGAGCCGAGACAATATCGTTCATGTTGCCTTCACCGTTCAATCCCACAGAGCTGGCATTTGATCTCGACAGCAGTATAGGGGCGTTGCTTGATTCACAATTTCACGAAGGGGCCGAAGGATCAGACAGCACAAGTGGTGAGTACATGCGTTGCATTGCAATGTGTCCAAGACGCATTCGCGCTGACATAGCTGCCACTCGTGACACAGATCTGCCGTCGCAAGTTTTCTTGCCGCTGACGACCTTGTTCGCAGCATCAGACAGGGCGGAGAGAATGAAGATGTGCGAGGCGCTGTGGAAACGGTTGCAGCCTTTTGCGGAGGCAGAGTGGGTTGCCGCCGCGCCCGACGCAAGTTTGAGACGCCTGTATTGGCTTCTTGTATGGTTGAGAGTAAGTCGACCACGACAACTATGCTCTGTCCAATTGTACAGTGAGAAAAGGCGGTACTGAATCGGATCTCTCATATTGCTTCTCAGCGAGCGTCACAGCATTCCAAGGTGCCCGAGCTGAACGAATCATTAAATCGCGTCCGGCAGACGATTGCGGAAAAGAACTTGCGATCTCAGATGCAGGGAGTTTTGAAGATGGTCAAACCTGGCGCCAAATGTGAGCTGGCAACCAAAACGAGACTCGAGGTATCCTTGATATCTGGGATTGTGGTTGCTCACAGTCCGGATCTGCTTTCGTTTGACTGTTTTCAATCAGATTCTGAAGGCGAGATCGTTGTCGTGGTCAAAGTCGCTGCAGCCGCTTTTCTGACGAGCGGGATAAGCGAAGGGGACCAACGCCCGCCGGTTTCAGGCATGGTCGAAACTTTGATGAACAGGCTCGACAAAGCTGCTATTTTTGCGGGTTGGCGGAACGATAGGGAGACCGTAAGTGCTAAAGTGAAGTGTACGGTACTGCGTCCTGGCCGCTATTTGACAGTACTTGAATGTGGGGCTTCATCTTCCCAGCGCGGTGGTATCGATCTCGACGAGTGTTGCCCCGCCTGCGACGCCCCTGTTCTGTTGAGCTGCAAGACGGGGTCTCTCTTTTCGGCGCGCTGTCCCCAAGGTCACGTCTGGAGTAAGTGTTCCACCCCATGCCTGGATGTATCCTTCTGCAGACAGTGTTCCGAGCAAGTCCTTGAGGAAGCGCCAGAGTGACGCGTACTGATCAAGAGCAAACCTGTGTGGCGTCCGCAGAACGATGCAGCATCAGCCTTGCTATCCTCTCTGAGCAAAAGACGTTGCTGTGTACAGGCTGCGGGATCGAAGCAGCTCGGCGGTGGGAAGCTAGCGAGGAAGCAGCCCGGGACGAAGCAGCCCAAGCATGGACAGGTCTCGTGTCTATGGAGAGGTGCTGCCACTGCGGATCGCTTTGGGCCCCGCTTTAGTGTGCTAGAATGTTTACAGTCGCGTTTTTGCGACCACGCCCGGTGCGTGAGATCGGGATCTTATCACTCTGGGCGCTACGCGTTGTACATCTTGTATGCAAGTGCGGCTTGTTTCCAATCTCCCACAAAAAGATTCTCTTCGTGTTCTTTTTCCTTCACGTTCTTGGAACAGACCCGGCCAAGAAGCGATCAGGAGCACACTCACCTGAAGGAGATGTAGCCCTGCGATATAGGCCCACTATTGGGCTCTGAAGAAGATCCAGTCAGAGTAGTAGGAAGAACAGAGACGACGTCTCGCAAGCGAGGGAAAGAGGTCAGGCACGACGCAAAGTCATCTGTGAGGAGGTTCCTTTTGACAGACGGGCCCGGCACTCCGACTCCGAATGTCTCCTTTGCCGAGCATATCGATCGCCCTGGGTTCTTTATTGAGAGAATTGCAACTCATCGACGATTCCGCTCCGACTTGCGTTCGTCGACAGCGGAGCTCCAAGCCCGCCAAGGTCGATGGTGTCTTCACGCAGGCGGTAGAAAGATGGACCCATTCAGCATGATATGTACTGTACGCAATTGAGAATCTGCGCCCTGAAAGAACGAGGGGCTGCGGGTTGGAACTCGTAGACGCCGAGCTGTGCTTGTCATTGTATGCATGCGCTATGCGCTCTCCGACGAATGACCCACAGCAAAGACATGCGCAAGTGGCCTGTCTTTCCTCATGCGGGCAACTGGGAGATGGGATAGGCATGCTGCATCAGGACTTTGATGTCCCGCGCGGACTGAGGAGGTGAGGCTTTCTGATCAGAGTCAGTCCAAACTCTGAAGTCAGCTTCCCCCAGTGTGTCGGTGCGGATTCTCAACCAAAACTTTCGGCCTCTCGAATGTGTGTGTGTGGCACTAAATTAATATGGAGCCTCATCCAGCGTTGGCGCTAGTTGGCCCTCCCGCGTTCATTCTTCTTCTTCCATTCGACCAATCTTCCGCGACACAGCAGGCAGACAGCAACGCGTCCGTTCCCTGGAAGGGATGACCTGCCTTGGCCCTTGACGGCCTCCTGCATTGAGACACGAAAGCCGGGTCAGGGATCTCACGGACCATCTGCTGTTGTTCACCTGACCTCACGGACCATCTGCTGTTCACTCATATACATATGTTTGTACATGCATTGGCTGCATTCCCGGTCTGAGCCTCGGCTGTGCAGCACTTCCTTCCACTCAGCTCCGAAGTGCATGCAGGACGGGTGACTTTCTCCCTCAGTCACTCGATTCAAAGTGCAGACGAGCTTCGTCGACATCCGATCAAAGTGCCCAATTTCCAACCACACACCCGAATTTGACCAATTTCCACTGGCTGGGAGGGTGGGAATTGGGAAGCTGATTGGCAGCTGCGAATCACCGCTCCAAAGCCCACTCTCGCTTGGATCCCGGGAATTGTGGATGGGCTCGCATGCTGTGTGTCTCCTGTACGAGAGTTACGACTTTGATACATATGGGACTCGCAATGAATGCATCGTGCCTGAAACACCCATTTATGTACCTCTTGACAGGAACCTGACAAGTACTGTAGGTGCACTCCAACGTCGTTGCAGCCCTGGTCTGCTAAGAGCCGATAATGATCACCATTATCAAGCAGGGTTCAAGAAGACGCAACATGAAAGCTCGCACGTACGGTGGATACGTACTGTATGTACCCTTTTTGTCATGTCTCCCACGCTTCATCTGTAAGGTGTCAGCATTGGCGGGATCTTGCAAATCCTCGGAGATACGCACGGACGGGGAACGATGCCTACCGACACCTCCACTTCCCGCTAGGACAGTCGCTAGGTCCTCTGTGATGCATCGTGAGACGCTACTCGATGCCATCGACGGCAGCATGGCCAGCGTTCGTGTGTTGTCGCCGCGGTTGCCGTTCGCTGTGGGAAGCTTTAATCTTTCTCCCAACTTTTTGCACACAATTTCTCATCAGTGACAATGATATGCCGTCTTCAAGCAGCGTTGTCGTGGTTGAATCAAGCTGCTGGCACCGAAGGGTTGGCATGTAAGCTCAGAAGAGACGACCTCAAGTGTGGAGGGGGGGGGGCTCTGTCTCCTGTATGTGTGTGTAAGTGGATGAGCCGTGGTGATTAACTCCCTTTGTTTGTTTGTTTGTCCCTGGGACATTGTTTTTGTTTGTGCGCGGCTGCGCGCCTTTTTGGGCGCCAAAATTGCTCTCTCCGATCTTTGCCCTTTTTTTTGCTTTGAGAAGAATCTGAAAGACTTCCTTCTCTGTCTTCAGTACATATGTCCGCAGAAAGAGAAGGCGAGCCGGCGACTCTCCTCTAACCGCAAATCGCTGACCGTGTGCACGCTAGACGCGCTCCGAGGATATTTAATATGCACTTCACACATTCAGCAAGCTCGCAATTCTCACGAAGAACGCCTCCTCTGAGACACTATTCTGACTCGAAACATATGCAAAACCATTCTGACTGACTCCCGCGTATGGGCAATGCACATGGAGTGTGAGTACAAGGTCCCAGGGACACCACGTGTGTGTGGGTGTAAGGGGGAGTTCAGGCCGTGCGCAAGGCTTGACCAGCGCGCTCACTTTACAAGAAGTAGCGTGAAATAGATGAGATTCACACTCGGCGCCCCTTGGCTGCAGGTTGTATCCACATCCGCCCTTGACCTGCTTTCTGGTCAGCTTGAGGCTCTGGAGATTGGATAGGCTTCGTGGCTGATCACCGATGCATCTACTACTGCACTCCGAATACCCCCTCCAGCAGCGCCGCACACTGGCAATGGACCATGCGACTCTACGGGTTCCAAAGGAGAACCCTTCGCAAATGCACCATTTGAATCAAAGCCTCAACTACGCAGGCCCACACAATAAGCAGACAGCGGTTCACGAGAACGAACAATAAGAACCAAGGCGCACTGGCTGCCTCTGGGGGTATGCCGGGTATGCAATTCGATAGGGGTCGCTCACGCCTTCGTCTCTCATTGGTCCTTCTTGAACCCCCTGTACGGCAGGCTTCGGAAGGAGGTTGCTGGCTGAAGGCGGAGCCAGGATGCGTCTCCAATACTCTCTACTGTACATATGGATGCGGCATATGGACCGTCTCGCGAAGGGCGATCCGGTAGCTAAGGCATCATACCCCATCCACGCCGCCAAACGTACATGCAGCAATGATCACAGACTCTCATCGGTGGCGAGAAGTCCTTTGTTTCACTCTGCCACTTCTTGCTCCTCCCTCTGCATTCTGAAACATACTGCAGTATATCCTCGTTCTTTGCTTGCCTCCACCTCTGATGTTCCTCCTCCCTTCGACATGCTAAATGCGCACGCATAGCATAGGTACATATAATACCATTTCTCTTCCCTCCCAGGCCCGCAGTATAGCGCTGCTGTACCCCCTTGACTTCCGCATTTCGGTCCTCCAGTCGCATGCTGTCTCTGGGGCCAGATCAACATATCCCATTCCCACAGTCCGTCACGCCTACCATCATGGCAACGGGCCCGTCCGAATGGTCCACCGGCCTGCCTTACCCCGGAACAGGAGGCATTGTCGAGGCTTCGTTGTCGTCATCGAGCAGCGAGGAACGTCCTGGCCAAGAGCGCATCAAGCGACCGCACAATGCGTGGATCATCTACCGCACCGAGAAGAGCAGGGAGATCAGGGATGCATTTCTGCAAGGTCTTCTTCCCGCCATGCCCTCTTCCTCTTCAGCGCATGCTCATCTCCTCGGAAGTGGCACCACCCCAAAGCGAGAGGCAGACCTGTCCAAGTATCTCGCCGCGATGTGGAAGGCCGAGCCTCCAAACGTCAAAGAGCACTATTCTGAACGTGCAAAAGCGGAGCGGGAGGCTCATCTGCAGAAGCATCCAGGATACCGTTTCCAGCCGCGCAAGCTCGCCCGTAGCCGCACAATGAACTCCCTCTCCTCACTCGCCCAACAGCAGCCCTCTTCAGACCACACTTGGCCGACATTAGCGCTGCATGGCGACAATTCAGCTGCAACCAAGCTTCGTCGTGCTCCGAGATCTAGGACTGCTGATGGACTCGGCTCTCATCTGCATTCGGAAGGGTCAGAATACACATCTTCACAAGGTCAGCGCTAAACAGCCATGATGGAGATTGATTTGCATTGACAGAGCTGGCCTTGACTCAAACCTTTCTTCCGGATTTTCTCTCTTGCAGGTCGATTTTCACAGCCCCCATCTCTCTCTCTCTCGCAAACCAGCCAGTTCCAGCTCGGACAAACGTCCTTGCCCGCTCCGTCCCCGTTGCACTTATCTTCGTTGCCGCAACACCATTCCGACGATGGCCTTGGCCAACGTTCTTTAGGTATCGGGTATCCATCCACCGACCAGCCTACTACGGCTTCCGCACACGGGCAGCTCCCAAATCATGCTCTGAGATTTGCCCCCACGATGCAAGGGTCCCTCCTTACCGCGAACTCAGAACAAGGTCAGGAAAGGTCCCGGCAGGGACATGTAGACGTTTCTGTGAGGACTTTACCACAGCCTTTTGATTCTTCGTGGTCCTTCGAGGGCCATTCAGTTTATGGTGCTCAGCCAAGTCGAACACGTGAGTTGCAGCTTGTCAGTAACGCTCGACATCCGCATACAATGCTCTGACGTTTCTTTCTTCCTTCCTCTTCTACTTCATTGGTCTGGCAAATGTGTTCTTCCTTTTGTTTGTTTGTTTGTTGTGTCGTTCCAACAGCTTCTGCATCCGATCTCGACTCACGTTCCTCGAGCGACAAAGATGCTCGCGATCAACATGCCTACCGCTCCCAACATGGACCGTCACATTCCCATGCGGGGCCAGCGTTCGACCAGAACGCCGCCCCTGCCGGCTCCTTTCCGGCTGTCTGGCAAGACGTCCACATTTCTTCGACAGTTCCAAATGTGCAACTACCTTCGATGGGCTCGGGCACGGCTTCCTTTCCCGGCCGTCAACGAAGCAGCACGGAGGGCCAAGGCTTGGGCATGGTCTCTGCCCATCCCAACCAGCATCCAGCCCAGTTGAGCCCAGTCTATGCCAGGAATCCAATGTGTGAGTTTTGAACAAAAGTCCATCATGGCACTTATCAAACGTTGCGGAATAACAAGCTGAATGCACCTCTTTTCGTTTCCCTTTCGTCTCTAAAAACACCATGTTCGTGGTGCGACAGTTGGGAACGTGATTTTGAATCCGGCCCCTTCTCTGCAGCAACACCAGCAGCAACCTCAGCCCATCACCGCCCATTCACTTCAACAGCAGCATCAACACTACTTGCATCAGCAACGGCATCCGCATCATCTCGGTTTCCCTTCGCATCATTTGCAACCCAGTCATGAAATGCAACAGCAGCAGCAGCCACAGCAACAACAACAGCAACAACACCACCATTGACAACACACTCATCAGCAGCAATAGCACGATCACCACCACCATCCTCATTCTCATCATCCACAAGGTCATCACCTTTCTCAATCAACATTTGCGGCCGGCGCAAGACCGCCAGCCTCTTGGGAGTTCTCTACGTCACAATCATGACCGCTGAACGGTGTCGGGGGACCTGACCTGAACTGGACCCTCGTGGGCCCAAGGACGGTGGTGGCCCCACCTACTCTTCCATCATACTCTCCGCACCACGTTTCGTTTCCATTCGTCACGTTCCCTTTTCCTGTTCGTCACTGTCATTGTTTCCATTTTTCCCTTCTTCCTTCCATTGTCCTCTTCCCATCCGCATATTCACTTCCGTTAGAACGTCTACCCCTTACATCCCCACTGTATGCTATCCAACCCGAAGCGTCAATTGTCATGACCTGCTCTTACAAAATGGTCTACCGCCGACCTGCGTGTGTATGCTAGGCGTGGACTTCGTTGGGTCA
>LAXH01000105.1:47896-61310 GCA_001006505.1 Tilletia horrida | reverse complement strand
CTCATCCGCTTCCACCCCTTCGGGGGCCCAGTGTCATCTTCAACAGTTGTCTGCGAACATCATCCTCGTGTACTTAGATAGTTCTGCTGCCAATCGAAACCATCTCTTCCTACCTCATCTCTCTTGCCTTGCTCCTCATCTTCGTATGATCACCGTTAATGCGCACGGTGTTGCGAGAATTTATCCGTGCACAGACGCGTCGTCACTTATTAGGAAGGCCAATCCAATCTCTCCCTCTCAAGCTCAGGGTCAACCTCAACCTGTCAACCAGCACGCAACTGCACCGCAGACGACAACTATGGCAGACTCGGAACCATCATCGACCTCCGCGCCCACCGCGTCTACGTCAGCTGGCACAGACGAGCGAAAGACAGCCGCGCTCAATGGATACAGACAAGCGCTGAAGCAGCACGAAGAGCTCTCCGATGGACTGAAGCGATGTAAGTTTGGGAAGGTGATTGGTATCGCAGACTCTTGGCTGACCTTACGATATGATCCTTTGCCCCGCCGTCTTGTGCGACCCAGTGCGATTCGGACTGAGGGACCTTGAAAAGGACTTTGACAAGACGGAAGACGACATAAAGGCCCTGCAGTCGGTCGGCCAGATCATTGGAGAAGTCCTCAAGCAGCTTGACGAGGAGCGATTCATCGTCAAGGCCTCTTCAGGCCCGCGATATGTGGTAGGATGCCGCTCAACAGTCCCACGGCATAAGCTCAAGCAAGGCGTGCGTGTCTCTCTCGACATGACTACCTTGACAATTATGCGCGTGTTGCCTCGGGAGGTCGACCCCCTGGTCTACAACATGTCGATTGAGGATCCCGCGGGAGCTTCTTTCGCCGGTATCGGAGGTCTGAGCGAGCAAATTCGCGAGCTGCGAGAGGTCATTGAGCTGCCCCTGATGAATCCGGAGCTCTTCCTGCGAGTCGGCATCAAGCCTCCCAAAGGTGTGCTGCTGTACGGCCCACCAGGAACGGGAAAGACGCTTCTTGCCCGAGCTGTGGCAGCCACGCTGGACGTCAACTTCCTCAAGGTGGTGTCCAGTGCGATTGTGGACAAGTACATTGGCGAGTCGGCGCGGTTGGTTCGGGAGATGTTTGGCTACGCGAAGGAGCATGAGCCTTGCATCATCTTCATGGACGAGATTGATGCAATTGGAGGGCGGCGATTCAGCGAGGGTACTTCGGCAGATCGAGAGATTCAGCGGACATTGATGGAGGTGAGCCTCATCTTTCTGCCACAGATTTAGACAATTTCAGATCTCGACGCGCTGACCTCACGGAACCTCCCGCACGTAGTTGCTGAATCAGATGGACGGTTTCGACTATCTCGGAAAGACCAAAATCATAATGGTCAGCACCTTCGAGTTTGTGACCACCATGGGGTTGTATGCCGTACTGACCAAGTGAATGTTCTGCATTTTAAGGCCACGAATCGACCTGATACACTGGATCCTGCTTTGCTCCGACCGGGACGTATCGACAGAAAGATCGAAGTGAGCCAGAGATGCTTTGCACTACACTATGATGAGGCTTCTCCGACTGATCTTGTTCTTCCATTCATAGATTCCACTGCCTAACGAGCAATCGAGATTAGAGATCTTGAAGATTCACACCAAGCCAATTGCAAAGAAGGAAGAGCTGGACTATGAAGCCATTGTCAAGGTAAGAAGGGGTTGGACTCATCATTGGCAGTCAGACTATTATGCTGACGCCCTTCTGCATTTTGCCGCAGCTCTCGGACGGCTTCAACGGAGCTGACTTGCGAAACGTGTGTTCGGAGGCGGGCATGTTCGCGATTCGGGACGACCGTGATTACTGCTTGCAAGAGGATTTCATGAAGGCAGTTCGCAAGCTGCAAGAGGCAAAGAAGCACGAGTCCAGTGAGTATGGAACCGAGGATGTCGTCCAACTGCTATACTGTGTCTGATCTTTCCATCTACGACGTCTGCAGAGATCGATTATTCGGCAGTGTGAAAGCGATTTGCAATGTATTTGTCGTTTTCTCATGTTAACGGAGTTCTTCTGATGATGCTGCCACCAAAGGATCGTCGATAGGTTGCTCCTTCTGCTGCAATTCAATGGGAGTCTGCGCCTGTAATCACCCTGCTGTTTCTTTGTCTTGAGAAGGGAGAATGAACATCTGATGCTGCAAAAAGATGTGATGAGCTTCTGCTGCGACTCGAGAAATGAGCGCGCGGCTGCATGCAATTCGAGAAGGACGAAATCGAGAAAGCTCGTACTTTGACAGACTACTACGATACCTCACCCTCGCACGCGTCTTCACTTTCGACAGCCAACACCAGGACACAGAGGGCCGGCTGTCGTGCTTTGTCTTCCTTATCCTACTCGAGTTTCTATCCAGAGGTCGGAAAAGGTTGTTCTCGGGGCTCTCGAGAGCGACGAGTGAGGTCCCTTGATCAGCGCTCGCGCGATGGACGCTTCCCAGCTCGAGCAGCTGAGGCGGCAGAGGTTACTGCAGCAACAGATCCACTACCAACAACAGCTACAACAACAGCAGCAGCAGCAGCAGCGGATACCCCTTCCTGTCCCTTCCTCAGCCAATGGCTCCTATACAGCGGCATCCGTAGGTCCAGTGCGACCCAACCCGCTCGCGAGTCTGATGCCTATGCCTCAAGCAATGCCTCCACCAACCTTGTTATCCAACCCTGCGCGGCAGCAGCCCGTCATTTCGCCTCACCCAGCCGTCCTTGTCCCTGCTGCCCGGCCCGTACCAGCTGCGGTCCCATCTTTCGCTGGCGTTCCGCCCATGCCAACATACCTCGGCGCCGCTGCATTGAATTCAACAGGAGCACAACCTGCTGCTAGCACCTCGTCCAATTCACCCTTCTTGCAGCTACAGGCGCAGAACGCCAACAGCAACGCGTCCTTCACACCTTCTCCGCTTTTCCCACATCTCCAGTGGCATACCAGCCGCGGACCAGCAAACGCGCCGTCAGTCTTGCCCGAGCCTGTTGGCCAAGAGAATGGCGGAGCTACGGCTGTGCTGAATCCAGGCGATTTGACAACGGAAGCAGCGATTACAGTCAAACCAGACGAGGACGCGCAAGAGGCTAACACGTCGATGGCATCCCAGGCGAGCGCGTCAGGTTCGAAAGATAAGTCTCCGCCGGAGCCGGCCGGTAATGCTGAGCCTCAAGGTAGCAGCTCCAAATCTGCCTCAAAGTCGTCCTCGTCCAAGAAACGCATTCGTCGTCCGGCCTCGCTTCCTGAAGGCATCATTCCTCGCTATAGCGCCGGCGAAGAACTCGACTCCATGTTCCCCGATTGTCCGCTCATCAAGGAACCGCTCAAATCCTGGACGGGCCTTCACATTGTCGCTTCCAAGAGAGTGCATTACAAGCTGAGCCGCTTCCATCCTTACCAATATGCGGAACAGGATCAAGGCGACGCATTTTGGATGCCAAAAAACTACGTTGATTCTCGCCTCATGAAAGAGTGGCGAGATGGCCGAAAGGACCGCGCTGCTTTCAAAGAAGAACACTTTCGAAAACTCGTGGAAATGGAGGCACGATCTTCCAAGGAGAACGCACGCCCACAAAAGCACCAGGTAAGGGTGATTAAGGATGCAGATGCAATGACACATGCTAGCAAACTGCTCTTCAGCAGATGCCTTTGTCGCATTCGCATGTACTGACATCAGGTTCGCAACTTTTCTCTCTGCCTGTCGACCCCTCGTCTCATTCTAGAAGCGCAAGGTCTCCACACCTGCACCGGTCCCGAGCGACGACTCAGACGCTCCTACCTCAGGCCCGGCGCCGAAGAAGCCAAGATTGGACGAACCTGATGTGAAATCTGAACCGGTTCCATCATCAAGCAACATTGCTGATGAACCGCAAGAGGCGCCTGCCGCGACGGACACTGCCGATGAGTACGATCCAATCGACTTTCTCCCCAGTCTCGGAGAGTTTTTCGTCCACAAGAAGCGTGGCCGACCGAAAGGGTCGAAGAACAAGGAAAAACGTGTGCCGACTCGTGCGGAAGGAGGTGCCCCCGAAGAAGTCGACGAAATCGACGAATTGGACGAAGATGAGAGCGCAGCCGACATAATTGTCGATGTCTCGGCCCTTCCGGCAAGCATAGCGACGGCGAAACAGCGCAAAGAGATAATCGCCGCTCAGCAGGATGACAAGGAGCAGGAGGTCATGATCTCGAAAGCGATAAAGGTGAAGCCGGAGCCCATTCAAAATCCGCTGCCGAAAGCGACTGCACCGTTCCTGGAAATCTCAGCCACCAAGCTTCCGAGACTTCCTGCCGCACTGGAGAGTACAGAGCGAGTGGAGCCACCCGAAGTTTACATCGTGTCGTCTTCGCCCGAACCTGCGCCAGCTTCGACCAGCGATGCAACAAACCAGGTCGCAACTGAGGGTGACAACGCAGAAGGAGGCAGCAGAGCGCCGTCGAGCCGGCCACAACGCACCAAGCGAGTGGAAGGCGAAGAGCCGGTTGCGCGGGGCGCAACGTCTAGTCGGCCGGTTCAAACGGCTCGAGCCACAAGAGGGCGAGGCGGAGGGAAGGGCGGACCTGCTAGTCGTGTGCGAGCGGTGACGGAGGCCGAATTCAAAGGTCTGCTAGGTCCACGAACGGGAGCGTCCCTAGAACCAACCCCGCCTCCTGCCGGGACCTCGAATGCCGGCCGCGCATTACGCTCAAATGCTCCTCGCCGCGGTGGTGCTGGTGCTGACGATGCAGAGGACGAGGGCAGAGGCCGAGATGCTAGCTCTCCGGTTGAAGAATTTCTTTCGCAGCCACAGGCTATCATTTCTGCTGATGAACTCGCACGCAGAGCAATTCCACGCGTCGGAGGCTGGATTGTTCCCGTGGCCCCTCCTCGTCCAGGATTGGCGGCCGCTGCCGCAGCGTCCGGATCTCAGTCCGCCAAGGCAGAAGACCGGGCTCAGGCGCAAGGTCGACAAGGACTCAAAAGAGCCTCGGCTGCTGCGCCAAACTTTGCTGTCGTTGTTCCTGTTCGTCCGCCCGGACCACCTCAAGGCGAGTTTGGACGGGAGGAGCAGCTAGTGGATGCCTATACGCAGCTCCGCGATCGACATGCGGATGCGGCAACCATTCACACACCGCAGGACTTGGCTCAAGCACTCGACCGCACGGGAGTGCTCAATGGTCCTCGGGCTGAGGTGAAATCTGCAGGACCGAGCTCGGCCGTGGTATCGATTACGGCACCCAATGGAACTCCTGCACTGAGGGTACAGCAAACCGTGCCCACTCAGGCGCCTGTTCCCACCAACGTGTCTGTGTTTGCACCGCGTCCTTCCGGCCCAAATGTTACACCTGCTCCGCCTGCGACCAATCCAATGGCAAGACCCGTTGGCGTGGCTGATCTCGAACACAAGGTGAACCGATCTATGGCAATCCCATCCTTCCTCAAACCTGAGCTCGATCTTTTGGTGGCATCGCTTACTGTGAACACGAACACGAATCAGCCTGGCGCGTATGTCTGCAACATCCACCTGTCTCGAATCCCGAGATTGGCTACAAAGGCTTGCTGGTGGTTGGACTTGGACGTGGGCAAAATCGAGGAAGGTGGTTCGGGATACACGGTAATACTGAACTATGAGGTTCAAGAACGAACGCTTACGACGCATGGAATGTCTCGCGCTTTGGTGAAGCATCTGAACAAGATGCCTTCGGTCAGCCCTTGGTACGATGCACATGGCCGACGCTGGGCAAACGATGGGACACTGATCCCTGACGGAGAACGTGTAGAGGCGGACGTGCAGACGCTACCGCTTCAAGACGCCCAATCACTGGCACTCGACCAATACCAGACTCACATTGTCGATCTCAACCAGGAGCTGGTCCAATTGCGCGCACAGCTGGAGGCGGAAGAGACGTCAAAGCAGGAAATTGAAGAACAATCCAATTTCCGTCAGCAGCAATACGACCAGGCTTCCACCCGAGCTGTCGAGCTTTCGCGAGAAGTCACTACACTGGAAGCCAGGGTCCAAACTCTGGAGCGACAACTGAACGAGGGATTGAGCGCGCAGAGGCTGTTTGCCAACACTGCTTCGGAGAAGTACCAGGCCGATCTGAAGGAGCTGCGCGAGCAGAATGAGCTATTGAGATCTCAAGCGAAGCGTACGGATGCGCTGGTACGACGAAAAGCGGCCGAGTACGACGATCTTCGCAAGCTCGAGCTGCTTCGGTTCCGTGAGAAGGAGAAAGTAATGCGGGCGTCTGGACAAACTGTTCCCGTCGCAAGTGGCAGCGGAAGCGCGAGTGCGCTCCAGCCTTCGACGCCGACTCGACCACTTGTGCCCGCGCTCGCTGCTGCTGCTACTACACCGCTTGGTGGGCTTTCCAGCTCGATTGCTGCGGCTGCAGCAGCAGCTGCGCCTCAACCTGCCCGAGCGATCCCTCCGACTTTACTGGTGTCTGGAAACGCTGCCCAGCTGATGCCGCCTCCCGACAGGTTTGCGACGGGAGGTCCGGCATCAACATCCAGTCCGGCTGGGCCACTTGACCAAGAAGAAAGTGCTGATGCCTCATTTGAAGTTGTTGGAGAGGATGACCACGCCGCAGCATCAAGCATGGATCTCCTGGTACGTAGGAATCGTTTCCGCTCTACCCTTTAACCTCGAAAGTTACGCCTAGGACTGAACAAAGAACTCTTTCATCCTCATGCCAGGACTTTGACGGTGCAGCAGCGCCCGCTACCCAGGCCAACCACTTCATCTAAGGCTTTCTTCGTCAACAGCGCATCACTCGTTTGGGGAAATATATCGCTGTCATCATTCTTCAAACACCGCATAATCATGGCATTTGCTTGAACTGATGTCTGTTTTGGGATTGCAAGTTTCATCAAGTAAGATCACACACACACACACACACACACAACAACAAGACGTGCAGGGAAAAAGAGTTTGGGAATTTGGATTCTCTGAACGCGCTTCAATACTGTGGACGCTGCTGCTGTGGGTATCCTTGATGGCCGCGCGTGGAAGGGCCCCCGGGAATGGCGTTCCTCTGCTGCGTCTGCTGTGGCGTGTAGCTTGCATTGTACGGAGAGTGGCCCACCACGGCTGCGCCTGGTCGACCTGTTGTCGCATTCGCACTGTGGACCGGCGTCGCAAATGTCCGCACGGGTGATACATGGGGAGGATGATGATGATGATGATGCTGCTGCCTCTGACCAGGTTGATGGTACGATGCCATGGGAGAGCCATACGACGCGTTCGGGACGTGGCTTGTCGGGTGAGCAGCAGCGGCCGCTACGGGCAATTGCTGGACGCCAGCAGGGTACGAAGCCAGGGCGGCCGGACTGTGTCCATACCCCTGCCCTGCTCCAAAAGTGTTCCCTCCATCCCCAATCAGATTCGGAGCGGGCGGATAACCTGCATAAGGTCCTGCTGGAGACTGACGATGGGCTGCCGCATCGACCGACCCCGACGCGACATCATGACGCGGGGGGCCCTGTGTCAGAAGAGCGGCCAGATTGTCCCGGACGACCAAGGGTCCATGCCTGGGCGGTTCTCTGTGGATCTGGTCGATGAACAGAGGTGCGAGGCTTTGCTGATACTGTGACGTCGGGATTGTGCCCCAGAATGAGGGCTCTTCTGCAGGCACCAGCGCCGAGGTTGCTGCGGCGCGCAGGGTGGAGACGGTCGGGATCAGACTCGATGACTTGGACTTCGTGCCTGTCGACAGCTGTGGCCGCAAAGCGACTAGCGCAGTCAAGGAAGAAAGGAGCTCTTGTGCTGGAGGGGTGGTGCAGGGCAGCATGATGGAAGTCAGCAATGGCTGCCACAATGCGCAAAAGCAAAGTGAACTACTCACCAATCAGTCTTTCAACGGGTGACGCCTCGCCTGCCTTGCTCGTTGCCCGGGAACGTTTAAGGCTCGGCTTGGCGCTCTGGTCCTCCGCTTCTTGCACACTGGCGAGCAAACGCTGGCCCTGCAGCACCACGAGTGCCTGGAGTAGATATTGATTCTGTCGAAGCACCGCCTCCGCTTTCTTGTCGTCTCCGAGATCCTCGCCATCGTCGTCGTGCTGCTCGGCATCGCACAGGTCCACAGAGACGGCCGAGGTGCGCTGCCCGCTCAGTTGCAAATACGTTGCGCGCAGTAGCTCCGGATCCAAAGCCGTATCTTCCGTCGACGCCGATGTGATGAGATGCCCCTGAGTCAACTGAGAAAATGCAGTCTGCATGCCCTCCTCGTCGAGCAGGATTGTCGGTGCTTCAATGCTGACGCCAGGCGCGACCGGCGGAGGCTCCGGAATCGTCAAAATCTCGGCTTCCTCGTTCCCGTCGCCTGGCGCAAACGCGGCTCGGACACTGTCCTGGTGGAAGCGCTTGATTCGATTCTCGTTCTGGCGGCCGTACCACCACAGTGCCGTGGTTGCTGCTCCACTCTTGGAGGCACGCGACGTGTCGTACACTGGGGCAAAGGAGGAATATTGGTTGTAGTAGAGAAAGTCTGCGAGCCGGCCGGGGAAGCGCTTGCCCAGGGAACTTGCTCCCGTCGCGTTGGGTGACAAGGTAGAGGGCAGAGGTTGCTCCGCCACAGACTTGGTCGTTGCGAATGCTCCAAGATCTGGCGCTGGCCCGCCGATACGGAAACGTTCACCCAGTAGCGGTGCACGTCCCTGGTTCGATGATGAACGCGCATCAAACGCACGCGCGGGAGTAATGGCGATCAGGGAAGCCGGCCCTGCGAATACAGATGACGAGTCAACAACAAGACTGAGATGAAAAGCTGGACATCAATGTTACGCGCGTGCTCACCAAGCTCAACATCTCCCATCGCCCATCGATCTTTCCTGCGATCCTCGACGCGATTGACCTCCTCGCTCTCTTCCAGAGCTTTAGTCCGGCCTTTGCGCCAGCCTTTGCCCATCCCCTTCCCAGATCCCTTTGGACGTCCTCGCTTGACTGCCTGGATCGCAGCTTCTACGGCAGCAGCACTCGCAGCCAAGGAAGAGTTGGCATGGGTCCCCGAGCCCGACCCTGCATATTGCCCTTTCCGGCCCGGGGCCCGCCTGCGGAGCCGAATCCCACCTACTTCCTCATCTTCGTCGCCCCCTTCGTCGTCATCATCCGTCTGCTCCTCGTCCTCGGCTCCCTCGGCAGCGAATTGACCGACAGCAACGGCCCGCTGCCGTTCCCAATACTTGCGAGGCATGTCCGCCGCATTTGTGAACAGGTCGCCATGCGTGCCGAGCCGCATGTGGAGGGCGACCTTGGGCGGGTGTTGAACCAATGTGTGCGTGCGTCCATCGTAGTCGAGACGCGCGCGCTTTCGACTGGGCGAGCGCATCGCATCTAGGCCCTCATCATCACCGCCGGCGCTGACCGCGAGTGCTCGGGTGATGGTGTCCGGCTTGGATCGCTTGCGCTCTGCGAGCTCGTTGAGCAGGGCGAGGGCCAGGGTGGAGCCTCGCAAGACTTCAGAGAACCATGTCTGAGTCCAGAGCGTGGTCAGGGCATTGTCGGCGCGGGAGAGCGTGATTGGGGTGAGGGCGGCAGTTCCGGAGGGAGCGGGGCTGGTCTGATCGCCGTTGACAATCGACTCGTCTTCCGTCTTTAGGGGAGCAGGTTGGCTGACGATTCGAAAGTCTTTGTGCCGGATGCTGGGTAGGGCTCGGCCTGCAGCATCGGTCATGGGGAACGCCGATGGTTGGGAAGGATTGCGGAGAAGGCGTCTCATCTGGCGATGAATGGATGATACCAGGAACTAAGCAGAAAAGAGAGAATTAAGGGGGACAGAGGTCAGTCCGGTTTTTGTCCGAGAGAAGCGGTAGCGGGCTTTGAATGCACTTACAATGACGTTCCGTAGTCGGACGAAATCCTCCTCCTCCCTGCTTTCGTCTGCCTGCGCGGCTGCGTCGCGCTGCTGAGAGTCTGTAGTTGCGAGAGCGGCTTCGAGTGCATCGGAGAGGGAGGCAAAAGAGTCTTGCTCGATGCCGTCGGCCTGATCGGCTTCAGACTCCAGGTCGCGAGGAAGCTGGATGATGGCAATCGTCTTGAGTCTTTCAATGCGCTCTGGTGTGGGCCAGACTGGTTTGACGGGGTGCTGGTTGCTGTCCTCTTGGGCTGGAACTGGAGGATTGATCAGGGCCGCATCGCGGGGGACCATATCCCTGAAGGACACTTGACGGGCGCCCTTGCGGAAGTGGAGGAGAGCTGGTGCGGTTCTGTTTGAGGATGGAAGAAATGGAGGGGGTGTCAGCTGTGGTCCTGGTAGAATGAGGAGGAGCATGGATTGGGATTATTGCGGTGAGTGAGACGCACGCTTGAATGACGACCTTGAGTTTGAGCGCGTCTTCTGGGTCGAGAGTGAGCTCATCCCACTGGTGCTGCTGTTGCTGCGGCGCATGGGCATGTTCGCGTGTTGGTGGTGGCTTTGATGAGGTGGCAGCCGCCTTTGCTTTGTGCTTGCCCTTGTGGATGTGTGACGATGGATGATGTGGTTGGTCGTCTCGCCGTTGCTTCTTCTGTGACTGTTGCTGCGGGTGTTGCTGTTGTTGTTCGCGTACGAGGTGCTGCTGAGTGTTGGTTTCTGCCAATTGACCCGCATTGTCATCCGCCTGGTAGTCTGTCTCGTCGTCGTCGTCGTCCAGCCAACGAAGGTCACGGAAAGATGCCAAGTCGAGCTCCATGGTGAGCCTAGCTAGCTGCTCTCACTCTTCCAGTCTTGCCCGCCCTGAGTATGTAGTGCGGTGTCGCCTTGATGGATGTCGAGCTGTGCGAATGCAATTGAATGCGGGCAGTCGCAGGCAGAAACGCGTTCCCGAAATTGCGTTTGGAAAATTACGCGACGCGCGAGTGCGAAAAGTTAATCAAAAGTTGATATCCAGTCAATATCAGCGACCCTTGATGGGAGCAAAACGAATGCCGTGAGTCGGGATCGAACCGACGACCTTGAGAAGCCTTGTAAGCTTCAGTCTCACGCTCTCCCAACTGAGCTATCCCGGCATCAACAAAGTACCAGGTGCCAGATTGAGCAATATCATTGACTTAGGTTCGACAAAAAAAAAGTTTGGTCTGTCGGCCGTAGAGAGGGAGCCGGGAAGACTCGGAGGGGCAGGCCACGTGAGGAGGGGGGAGAGAGCACGTGGCGGGTTGCACCCTGTGCTGCGGATATGTACATAGTGGGTCTTGGCACTCGTTGGGTGTGGCAGATAAGAAGAGGCTTGAGAGAGAGGGGGGGGCGCGCGGGCCGGCGAGAGAGGCGAAAGAGAGAGGAGTGTTCTCCGCATGGAATATGTAATGAAATGGTGAGTGGGGGGAGACTGAGTGACCCGCAGCCCAGTCGCCTCACACTCAACCCCTCAGTTGCCATCATCCAGCCATTGATCCATTGACTGCGTGCCTTCACTCACATCTCTTCAGCGAGCCACCACCATCATCATCATCATCCCAGCCCCCGGGGTTGTAACGCTGAATGCATGCAGTGGACTCCATCCTGTGCCAATCCATCCCAATACCTGCTGCCACCACCACCATCACCATCACCATCACCACTGATCAGTGCTAGCATCTCTCGCACACTCCTGCCTTCCTTGCGTCGTCGGAGAATGGCCACAAACCTCGATCCAACATCATCAACAACAACAACAACAACACAGGCGGTCCCTCACCAGCAGCAATCGCAATCAGAAGCAGAAGAGGAAGATCAGGAGGAACTCCTCCTCTCCCAATCCATCCCAGACTCGACAAAGTCGGCAGCATCCTTTACCCCAGCCCTCTTCCCACCTCCACTCCCCTCTCCATCCAGCACCAGCTCCAGCACCAGCGTCGTCGGACCCTCAAGTCCCGCCGTGCCTCGCAACTCCATCTTGCTCAAGCCCAACAACGGCGGCGGCAAGGCCTCCCTCAAGCACCTCGAGTGGTACGAGCTCCACAACGGCGTACCCTTGGCCTCTCGCATCCCCGCTCCCATCTCCCAGAAACAACGTGAACGCGAACGCCAGCTCGAGCGCGAAGCTCGCGAACGCGAACATGAAAAGGAACTCGAACGAGAACGCGAGCGTGAGCGCGCCAAAACAGAAGAGCGCATCTGGGGCATACCCAAAAAGGCTCTCCTCCTCGGCTTGCCCGACGTCAACTTCAACTCTCACATGGCCATGCTTGGCGGTTGGGGGAACGGCTCCATCGGGCCCACCGTAGCCACCACGCCCACCGCCCCCAGCAAAGCCTACCTCAGAGAAAAACTCCGTCAGCGCGAGTTTGAGAAGCGGAGGGAGGCAGAGGAGGCAGAAGAGCCATTGGATCCAGAAGAGCTCGCCCAACTCAATGCTATCATCAACACCCGTCGATCCATGGCCCTCGCTCAGGCCCTCGCCAACGGTCAGGTCGGCCCACCCTTGATCCGCATTCCCAGCGTCACTGCTGCTCCCTCCATCATGTCTGCTTCTGCCGTGTCCAGCCTCGACCCCGCGGGTCTGCCACTGGACCGGCGTCCTTCAACAACATCTCAGTCCGAGACCGAGGGCGGCGCAGGTCCATCAAGAACCAGCGATAGCAGCAGTCGGCCCACCTTGAAACACACCGATAGCTCCACCAGCACCCTCTCAGTCGTGTCCAGTACCACTGTCGACAGTACCGCGACCGCAACGTCCCCAGGCCCCAGTCCCGTGGGCGAGCCAAGCGCCTCGGCGATGGCTCTTCCCTCACCCTCGGGTCGGAACTCGGTAGCATCCGACTCCTCCTCCCCTCAGTCGCCTGGCTCGTTGACCTCGCAAACGCATATACCCCGCATACGATTCGCACCCCTCCCCTTCCACCCGCCCATCGATGTCTCGCCCTTGACCGAGAGCGGTGCCGAATCCGATCGCGCGTCTCCACCACTCACCACCACAGCATCATCATCAGCAGCAGCAGCAAGTCAAGCAGAACACCTTCCCAACGCCGCGAAGCGGTCGTCCTCCGATGGCGACCAGACACTCAAGCTCGAGCGGCCGAGCTCGGCAGTAAGCATACCGATGCACGACTCGCGCGATCCCTCCATCTCGTGGCGGAGCCAGCAGCTTAGCCGCCGCGCCTCGACCGGATCTCGAAACCTGTCCCAGTCCCCACCCCCACCCCTCCGCCCGGCCCTGTCGACTGTCGCGGCCGACGACGACTCGGACGATGCCGAGTTCTGGTCGCCGACGGCCATCCAGAGCTTTACCAAGACGTCGCTTCCCAAGGGAAAAGCGTGGCACCCTGCCGAATTGGCGGCGATGAGGTCGCGCGCGGCGAGGGAGAAGCGGCTGAAGGAGTCTTCATCGTCGTCGACGACGACGACGACGGGGCGGGAGGATTCGGAGCGGAGAGACTCGTTGAATATTGATTATGGATGGTCTGCGGCGCATCATCCGTCGTTGTTCGACAATCGGTGACGACCCCCACCTCGACCCCTCTCCTTTTCTCTCTCTCTTTCAGAGCTCCCTTCG
>LAXH01000105.1:0-23407 GCA_001006505.1 Tilletia horrida | reverse complement strand
CCCCCCCCCCTTTTCCACTTCGTCATCAACCCACCTCGAGGCATGGATGGCTGACCTGATCCGATGCTCCCTGTCTACGCCATGAACAGGTACCACGAGCTCTACCTGAAGTCGAAGGGTAACGTCTTCAAGAACAAGCGTGTCCTGATGGAGCACATCCACAAGGCCAAGGCCGAGAAGGCCCGATCCAAGCACATTGCCGAGCAAATGGAGTCTCGTCGTCAACGAAACAAGAGCATGCGCGAGCGCCGGGCACAAAGACTCGCCGAGAAGCGGTAAGTTTTGTCATTTATGCTATTTGATCGGCAGGGTCTGGGTGAGGTCCACTTGGTGCGATGGGAACATGCTGCTGCCTGGGTGTATGGGTGGCGGCAAGGGTTTGCGGCAACAACGTCACGAAGGACAAGGTCTCAAGGCTTGAACCTTCTTTTCGACGAACCAAGTAGGGAAGGTCTGGTGCTTGCGCGGGGACTATGGAGTGTAGAGGAAAGCGGTTGTACCTCCCAAGATAGCGGTCAGATGGGAGGAAGGGTTGCGAACTGGACGAAGACCCAGATCTCGCCGATCAAGCTGGTGATCGTTGAGAGCATGTGGACTGACAAACCTTTCGATCTTCACAGGGCTGCTATTGTCGCAGTCGAGCTCGAGGCCGAGGAGAAGAAGTAAACAGCTCACCAATTACGAAATGGCTTGTATGCATGGTCCACTGCAGCATGCAAGACCAAAACTGCGGGCCACCTCATGCGATCCATGGCAATTTCAAGCACTCCAGTTGCCACATTCGTCCCGCACCCATCTTCCAAGTCGTGTCATTCTTCCAGCTGGCGAGCAGTCTTGTCCCGCGTGGGAGGATGTACGGCGAGTGGTGCGTGTGCGTGCAAGACGAAATCCGTAAGACGGTCTCCTGCGTATGGAAGACAGAACAGCAGATCGGTTCCCTCTCTCTGTACTACATATCTACCCCCCCCCTCTTCCACAGCCCAATCCCTTTCCCACACATGCCCATCTTCGCTTTGTGCTGTTTCTTCTTTTCATCTCTTCTCTCACCACGCTGAATCACAATTCGCATATGGCAACCAACTTTCTCAACTGTGTATTCTGTGCACACATGGTGGAGTGAGTGGTTCGATGGCTCCCAGAGCACGAGGCAGAGGACCAACCAAGGAAAGGAACCGTCTTGTTGGGGAGGGAGAGAGTGAGTCCGCCAACGAAGCCGACCAAGAAGTTGCCCAGTCGGCTTTCTGAGGCAACGCTCGGCTTCAACTTGGACAGGAAGAAACCTGAAATGAAACGAACGCTCGGACCAGAGCAGGCGGAGGACCGTATAAGAAGGTCGCGAGGGCTCAGTCAGCGAAAGCACGCCATCCCGCTCAAGGATTTCTTCATCCTTCTCGCTGAATCCTGATGGTTATGGGAACCCGGACCTTCACAGACGGCATTGATGCGGGCTGTTCGTCGGTGAGGTAAAAATGATTTTCTTCTAGACAGCACTGATCTTTCCTTCAAGCATCGACGCTTGTCCGGCTACTCTCGCCATTCCTGCCAAGCGCTCGAACCCCAGCTCGTTCCCGACATCGAAGGACCCAGGGAGTGAAGAAGTGCGCAGGAACGTTTGTTGGTCCCCCCGTCAAGCACGCGGGTAACGGCTCATCGGCTCTCATCTCATCTTGTAGCCTTGGACATCGATTGAACAGAGCCCTCTTGCTTGCTTGGCTGCACTTCTTGAGGAAGCGCAGATCTGCCTGACTCTTTCGCCTTGCCAACTCACTCCATACGCCATCCCGTTCACGTCTTCTTTCCCGGGCCGCTCTGGCTCCCTGATCTTTGACCTTCCGTGTTATAAATAGGAGCTACAGATCCCTTTTCAGGAAAAGATGTCGGCCCCTTCTTCGTCTTCCTCCTGTCCCTCTCACAAGCCAGCGACTACTCAGTACGGCTCGATACCTGGGCAGAAAGGAACAGCGGGACAGTACTCGCAACCGCTTCCTCAAGAGCATCTCTCCGAATCTTCCCCTTTGCTCAATTCTTCTCACGCCTCTGGTTCCTCTTCTCATCTTCGATCGAGATCGGCAATGTCGACAAGTTTGAAACACCCAATCAACGCTGAGGAGAGCAACTCAAACTCTCCATCCCGCACTGCCTCCCTCAAGTCGAAGGGCGATTTCCTCGAGAGTCACGGTGCGTCGACTCCACAAGAGGACCGAGATGGACCTCTGGCCCAAACACCAGCCGACGATCTAGGGTTCGAATCTGCTCTGCCCGACAGTAGACGGACAATCGGCATAGTCTCGGCCACTTTCCTCATCATCAACCGCTGCATTGGAACCGGCATATTCGCCACGCCCTCTTCCATCCTCAAGGCTACCGGATCTGTAGGACTCTCTCTGATCTGCTGGGCCATCGGAGCTCTGATTGCTGCCGCTGGTCTCGCAGTCTACATCGAGTGGGGGACCGGTGTACCCATCAGTGGAGGGGAAAAGGCGTACCTCAGCTTTTTGGAACGAGCATATCGGGCACCAAGATGGTCCGCCCTCTGCGCCTACGCAGCATACTCCGTTCTGCTGGGCTGGCCTGCCGGCAATGCGCTCGTCTTTGGCCAATACATCCTCAAAGCCGCTGATTCGGCTCCTACCGAATGGAAGGCAAAGGGTATTGGAGCGGCCGTGCTGACCTTCTGCCTGCTCATTGTGAGTGATAGTTCCTTTTCCCTTCACTTGTGACGCAAATGTGAGCCATCTGGAACTGACAAGGAGACGCTTCCCAATAGCATTCATTCGCTCTGAAGTGGGGTCTTCGACTGCAAAATCTGCTCGGTACCTTCAAAGTCTTTATACTCCTCTTCATCGCCTGCTCCGGATTTGCCGCTCTTGCAGGTCACACCAGACTGCCTGAGCAACCCAACAATTTCCATAATGCCTTCCAGGGCACGACCGCAGATGCTTACGGTATTGTCACTGCGCTCTACAATGTGATTTGGTCTTTCATCGGCTTCTCCAACGTCAACTACTCCCTGTCGGAGGTCAAGAACCCAAGGCGAACGTTGTCGCTGGCCGCGCCTCTCGCTATGGCGACCATCACGCTCTTGTACATTCTGGTCAACATTGCGTAAGTCTTCACGTGTGCACGGATGAGTCGCCACCGCATGTATGCTGATTATCCCATTCTTACGAATCGACCAGCTACTTTGCCGCCGTACCAAAGTCAGATATCCTCAACTCGCAAACCACGATTGCGGCCGTCTTCTTCGAGAACATGTTCGGCACCTCGGCCCAGCGCGCATTGTCCGTCATCGTTGCCCTGTCTGCGCTCGGCAACGTTCTCAGTGTCCTCTTTGCGCAGGGTCGCATCGTCCAGTCTCTCGGATGGGACGGCGTGCTGCCGGTGTCCAAGGCATTCGGTAGCAACTGGCCTTTGGGCGCTCCCTTTGCTGGCTTGGCGACGCACTGGCTTGTGTCGATGATCATCTTGATTGCCCCTCCCTTCGGCGACACCTACAACTTGTAAGTCCACGCACTGGCTACTTTGAGGCTCGACATCGACTGACACACCCCATCTTTATCCTGACGTTGTACAGCATCCTCAACCTGGTCAGCTACCCGCTCAACATTGTCAACCTGGTCATCTCCGTTGGTCTGCTCTCGCTGTACTTCCACACGCCTCCCGGCCTATCGCGGCCATGGTCCCCTTCCTTCCGCGCTGGCTGGCCAGTCGTCGCCTGCTTCGGCGTCGCATCAGCCTTCCTCGTCATTGCGCCGTACGTTCCCCCGAGCAAGGGCAACAGCGTGTACGAGCACCTGCCTTACTACCTCCATTGCGTGGTCGGAGCGGGCATCTTTGTCGCGGGCGCAGTGTACTGGGCCATCTGGTTCCGGGTCCTGCCTCGTCTGGGACACTACCAGATTCAACCTCGCAAGGAGACCTTGCAAGACGGCACGATCATCACCGTCCTCGACAGGGTGCCGCTTTCTCCACCTTCCAGCGCATGAGACGTATGTGACGAGCCCTTTGGACTCCCAAACCACTCAAAATGAATGACGAATGTACGAACTGTAATGGGCTTACCTGGAAATCGTCATCTTGCAAAAGATCTCATAGACACCTTTGCCTGGCTCCTTTGCTTATGGTGCCCTCTCCACACGCAATAGAAACAAAAACAAATGCTGTACTCCTTTTCTGGTGTCGTCAGAATGTAGGATCGGATAACACATCAATCTGACGGGCGTGACTCTTCCGTGGGCTGACCATGTATTGAACGTTTCGATGATTACGATGATGACGGCGACATGAGGACGATGGAGACGCTGCCCAGCTGCCGTCTCAAATCGTGGAAATCGACATCGTGTGTGTCCTCGACCTCGCCCCATCGCTCAATCTGGCTCGCCACCTCAACCTCGGCCGCCCGACTCGCATCTTCGACCGAGAGCCGACCCTCCAACAGACCCAGAGCAATAAGCACGCTCTTGCACGAGAGAACCGCGCGCTCAAACGCAGCCAGCGAGAGCGGGTCCAGCTTCAGGATTCGCTCCAGGATGGCAGCACGGGTCTGGGCTGGTTGGGCCGTGTTGAAGAGGGTCTTGTAGATTTCGATGGGTTGCTGGATATGCTCGGATGCCCACTTGAGCAGAGGTTGCCAGCGCTCTTCTTGCAGCCGTACCAGCTGGCGCGGCTCGTCCTCGTGGAAGCTTTAGTCAAGTGGGAGCAAGAAAAAGAGAGAAGGAGAGGTGGCTCAGGTCCATGCTCCAAACAAGAGAGGACTTTTTTTTTACAGCAAACAGATCAGCCGGGCTGAAACTCACAGAATCGTGTCGGTGTCAAGGTAGTTCATCAGACCTTCGCACACCTCTTTTCGCGCCGCTTCGGTTCCCAGCCCATCGATCGAGCGCGCGACCAGCGACGTCTACAAGGAATAGTTTCAGGCATTCAGTCACTTGCCCCAAAGAAGCGGGAAGGGGTGGGTAAATTTCTGCCTCACCAGCGGTAGCGCATGCGGCTTCAACACCGTCTTTTGCTCATGCCACTCCTGCGCAATCAAGCCCGCAAGCAAGCCGCGACCATGCGCGATTCTCAGCACGTTCCCAGACGGCGTGCGCAGGGCACGGCTGTCGAGATTGATCGTGTAGTGCGATGGCAGGTCAGGTCGGGTGTTTGACTGGACAGAGACCGTCTTCCAGAAGCGCTTTAGGGTGCGTTCGGCCTTGTCGCTTGCATTGGGACCTTCTGGCGCAGCAGAAGCAGCAGCAGCAGTAGCATCTGCGTTTGGTGTCGTTGCGGCTGCTTGGCGCTTTGCGCTGTGGGTGTTGAAGTCTCTTGTGAGCCCGGACGCATGTGACGATGCTGACCCGAACCTTGTCACCGAAGCTACGCTGTAGCTGAGAAGCCTCGAACTCGATGCGCCTGCCACTCTGCACGCGCACTCGGCTCGGACTGCGCCTGCTATGCTCTTGACAACGACACGCATGCCTACCATGACGACGATTAGGTGATGGTTGCTCAGAGTTGAGTTGGAAAAATGACAGGTCGCCCAGAAGAAACAAAACGAAGATGCATTTTATTTCATTGCGAGGCTGGGAGGGTTTTGTGAGAAGGCCAACAAGAGAGAGAAGCGGACGACATCATCAAGGTTGAGAGAGCAAGAGGGAATGAGCGACAGAAACAGAGAGGAACTACGCAGACCCGACACGAGGCAGGGGTGTGCCTGGTCGGGCCTCTAGGTAGGGTATGTACTGTGTGGGAAAGGGGGGAATTGGGGTTCGAGATGTCATATGATACAAAGAAGGAACGGAAACGTGTGTATGATTCGGTAACGAGCTGCTATTCCGCATAACTTGAGACTGCCCCTTGCGAACTGCTGAATCAGGCATTAATGTGTCTTCTCTTTGCTTCCGAGGGGTTCGCCCTTCAGCGGCCACCGGCAGCACCGCCGGACGGAACTCGTGTCCTGCGCGTGCTTGTCGTTCGTGCTCCATTTGGATATTGGACCCCAGCAGCCAGCACATCGCCGACCGACGCAAAGCCGCCGCCGCCGCCGCCCCCGCCGCCAGTGGCTGCCGAGTCCTGTTGATGTTGAGGAGCCGGGACTCGACGGATCGAGCGCCCAGCGTTCAAGCCACCAGAGACGCCTTGAGGTGACGAGCCAGACCCGGTCCTGCCCAAAGGTGTTGCAGCGGCAGATCCACTCCGGCTGCGGTCGTGTCCTTCCACGGAGCGTGACCGGCTCGAACCTGGGACCTCATCCCCTGATGAAGACGGCATGCGGTTAGGACTGCGCGACGGCCTAACGATCGGAGCGCCCGGTTGAGCCACAGCGCCATCTTGTTGTGTCGTGGTCCTGGCTCGGCCCTCTTGGTCCATATGGGCCAAGAAGGCTCTCAACGAGCGCACGTCCTCCGTCCGGCTTACCGCAGGACTGTGTCTCGAGCCGGGCAGCGCGGGTACGGGTACCCCGTCATTGACGTCCACGCTGAGTCCGCCCTGATTCGAGGCATTGCTCAACGAGCGAGCGTGCCGATGAGACCGTCCCCGACCCTTCAGCGCCGCACCTTCCTCAGCTCGCATCGCGCGCTCCGACTCAGAGAGCACACTCCCTGAAGATCCACTGCGCTGCATGCCATTGCCCCTGTTCCCGGCCGATGACGGACGGGCAGCATCATCCTCGCTCGCTCGTCGGGAGCGCTCGGTGTATGTGGTGCCGTCCAAGATTTGATCCCGGTTCGAGCGAAGCGCCTTGGCACGAGAGCTGGGCTTGCGTGAGTGCCGGGTGGGCCGTTCAGGAGGGAGACCATATACGGCTCCTGCCGCAGCAACAGGTGCTCCAGTGGCGGCGGCAGCTGCCCGTCCTGAGCCCGCATCCGATGGCGCACGGTTGGGATCAGCAGCACCCGGTGTTGCGAAATAGTCGCGAGGGATTCGTCCAGGTCCGACGTGGACAGGGTCCGCATAAGTTTTAGGTGCGGTGGTCACAGTTGTGGGAATCGGCAAGCCTGGGGAGGGAGTCTGGACAGTCTCGTGCACCGGGATGACGGCTCGAGCTACTCTCCTCTTGTCGCTACTCGAGCGAGACGAGGGTGCCCGCGACATTGGCGCCGAAGCTAGTTCCTCTGCGTGGTGGTGGGTAGCGGCGGCGGCGGCGGCGGCTCCTACACCTGCCGCGCCAAGCCCAGTCGTAGCCAAGGTAGTCATGGGCACAGCATTCTCCACAAGCGCCTCGCTATTGCTCCGCCCGTGTCCATGTCCGACTGTCATCTCATCGTCGTCAAACACAGCTTCGTCTTGAGCCTGCAAAGCAGCCCGTCTCCGCTCGCTTCCGCCCCTCTTGAGTGTCGAGTTTCGGGACAAGAAGCCGGATCCGATCGAGCCCGAGGATGGGTTCTTGCGACGATGGCTAAGATTCCGAGATGCCTTGGTGCCTTCCTTGAAAGACACGCCTCGGCGGAGAGAGTTGGAAGGGCTGAGGATCTTCCACACCGAGTAGCCCTCATCGCCCTTCTCTTCCTGGGACGAGGTAGAGCCATTGCCAAATGCAGAGCCTGTAGCCGAGTTGGGACTGTCGACGGATGCCTGAGTGGCGGCGCCAGAACGGCCATTGTTCCGGACCGAGTACATGCTCGCATTCTTGCGCTCCCGTCTCTCACGGCGACGTCGCAGGCACAGCATGGCGAGAAGGCCGAGCAGGAAACCAGCAACAAGGCCGCCGAGCACGCCTCCGACAATGGCACCGGTAGCCGTCGACTTCGAGACCTCACCGGGTCCGCCCAGAGCCGAGAGCTTGCCGTGTGTACCCGCATTCGACGAGCCAGCACCGGTCAGTCCCGTCACATTTCCGGCGGCAAAGTCTCGTCTGGCCGCCGAGAGCAACATCAAGAAACTGAGCGATTCCGTCGAGGAATGGGTCGAATCCGAATTGAACGAGAGCACATTGACGACGTCGAGGCCAGGGGTGAGATCGCCGAGCGGGCCCACGCCCGCTTGGACGCTCTGATAAATCCGCTCGGCGGGTGTGATCAAGGAGTTGACCTCGGCGTCATCCAGACCGCCCATACTGGCCAGTCGGAACGCAGAATACGCGAGCAGCGCACTGCCTGCGCTGTCCAGGAATTGCGTCGAGACATTTGCGTAGTTATGGAACAAGCCCGTGGACGAGTCTGCGAGGGGGAAAGCGGCATCGAGGATCTCACGGGTCCAGCTGGTCAGATCCGAAATTTGAGAGGACATGGAGGACGCAAAACTTGACTGGGCAATGCTGGCGGCGACGCGGAGCATGCCCGCGGTGGCCCAGCCGTTTCCAGTGACCCATGAATTTGAGTCGACCCAGTAGAAGCCGGATGCGGGAGCGGCGGCGGTGGTGGTGGTGTTGCCAGTTGTGGTGGTGTTCTGGGTGCTCTGGACCCATATATGCGCCCACATGCCGGTGGAAGTGCCTTCAGTGATACGAAGGGCATCACGGTACAGTCTGCACTGGTCATAGGCGAGCTGTAGCAGAGTTTGGTTGTTGGTCATCAGTCCGTAGCTCGCATAAAAGGGAGGGCCCACTGTAGACCAAGGAAGAAAGAGGTCAGCGGCTGCTCGGCCAAATTGCATGTGTCTGGACATCCCACTTACTGTAAACACCGTCGCTCCAAAGCTGAACATCAGGGAAACGATGCGAGATGGCGCCTGTCCTCGAGCGAGGGACGGTGTTGAGGACAAATGCTAGCTGACGAGTGGCAGCAGAGATCCAGCTTCCGCCAGCGTTGATGGAGAAGTCGAAGGGATTGATATCGCCATTGAGCCATGCGCCGATCAAGACCGATTCACCGTTGGAAGCCGAATCGAGAGCAGAGCCCGAGCTGGTAGTCTCATCTCCGGTGACCCGAGAAGAGAGCCGGCCGATGCCATCCTGGGAAGCGATCGAGCGGAGACCCATGCTGAGGACCTTGTTGGGATGTGACGCCCTGTTGATGTCGATGTGGTTGGGCCGGTACGGTGGGCCCTGATTGGATCCGGCAAAGACGGACCACTGTGCGTTCCAGAGCTCCAAAAAGGCCGAGGCTGCTGTGCCTTGTTCCCACGATGCTCGCTGGGACGAGGCAATGGTGTCGGTGATGGTGTTGAGCAGGGTGATATTGGGAGTGTAGTCTGTGTCGGCTCTACGCTGCAGTATCTGCGGTTCCGGTCCTGATACATCGCGGCTGTCGAGGCTCATCCATGGTGGAGAAGGGGCTGCATCGGTGGAAGTGCTGTGGAGCAACAGGGAGAGGAGACTGGCCGCGCTCGCCGTTGATAATGAGCCTGTGATCTTCATGTCTGGTAGGGAGGGGAGAAGGGAGCGGGAAGGAGAAGAAGATGGAGCCTTGCAGGATTAGGGAGAGGAGGAGAAAATACAGTAGAAGTCGAAGCCCGCCCGTGCCTTTTTGAACGAAGAAATGCTGAGGGAAGTGAAGGCAACAGGTGAAAGATGAGACGAGTGATCAGCACGGATTGCCTGCTGCGATCCACAAGGACAAGCACATGCTGTTCTTCTCTCTGTCTGTTCACTTACCTCCTCCGAGTCCAGGGCCGCCGCTCTCTATCCAGGACAGAGACAAGTGGACACACGGACCCGCTCTCTTCTTTGCCTTTTCGACTCTGCTGCTCACCGCGCACAGCGTGTGGTCTTGTCGAGTCGTGGGTGATGCTGAATCAGTTTTGGACCAGGTGGGTTTGCTTCCCGTCTTTGAGTCCAGAGGAGAACCTGGCTGGCTGTCCCTTTTGTTGGGTGGTGGGTATCCGCCAAGAGGTGGGTCAAGCCTTGGCTGTGTGGCAGTGAGAGGGGGCGATCGTGCAAGAAATGCGGAAGGAGCTTGGAGAGAAGAATACTACCGTGTCCCTTTGAGTGGAGGGATCTGGGATGTGATCAGCAACCAGGCTGTTGTGGACGTGTGACTTGATTAAGTATGTACGGGAAACATGTACAGTATGTGTATGGAAGAGGGCGGAGAGAGGATCAGCATGGATGGGGACGGATGCAGAGCGGTGAGATGCGTGGTTAGCAGAGAGTGTGAGCTTCCCGAGACCAGCCCGCTCTTGATTCCCTGCTGGCTTACTGCTGCTGCTGCTGCCCAGTGCCTGGACAACAAAGAGTCGGAGCGCAATCCAAAATAAACAAAGTGGACAGAGTCGGCAAAGGTGATGAGTGCCGAGAAGGGCTGTGTGCTGTTGCTGCATCCAGATAGCGTCGCCCAGTGACCTCGTCATGCATGAGGGATGTGTCTGTCTGTGCCTTAATCATTCCAATTCCAATTCCAGTTCCGATCGTGCCTTTCGCCTCTCTCTCTCTCTCATCAAGCCCAGCCAGCCAGCAGCCAGCCAGGGCTTGCTTGCTTTTTGATCAAGCTTCTTCCGCTTCTGGGCCTTGTTGCGGCCTGGCGGGGGAAGCGGCAAGGGAAATCACAAGGCTCCAGACCAGCTGAACAAGAAGGAAGGAAAGTGAGCTTTTGAGCATGCATTTTCCCTGGTAAAAAGGGGGGCGAGTGGAAAATCGAAATCGAAAAAGGTTGAGATGACGAGCCAACAGACAACGCTTTGTCTGATCAGCCAGAAGAGCGCCGCTTCCGACTCAGACACTCCCGTGATCTTCCAAGCATTCCTCGCTCTTGTTTGACACGGACTTGTCTGGATGGGGTTCCCGCTTGTGCACATCCAGAGTTGTTGGAAGGGGGTGGCATGTCGGAAAGAGACAACAATCCTTCGGGGATGCGAAGACCTCACCCAGTTCCATATTCAGGCGTGCGGCCCATCATGCACACACACACAACTTTGTCCAATGGCTGGCTGGATGCGTGTGCGGTAGTCGTGTAATCATCCCACATCGTATCAATCAAAGAGCGGGAGGATGCGCTCCTTGTGCTTTGGAAAAACAACGCGGAGACATCGGGTTCTTGGTTTGAGAGTGGGGGGGAAGGAGAGAGGAAAAGTCGATTCGAGAAAAGGGAGGTAGACCCGACAGCAAGTCGAGGGGACGAAGTCAAAGATTGGGTTGTGGAGTGGTATATACCGTATGATGTGAGGATTGTCACGAAGGAGGGAAGAAAGGAAGGAAGGAAAGGAAAAGGGCCAGCTCGATACGAGTGCGAAACCGCGGAAGGAGGGCCGGTACACATGCATGCTGCTTAGTATCGGTTGCCGCTCGAGCGCGTGACCACCACGGCTCCAATCACGGCCACGCCCAAGAAGCCAATGGCAGCAGGCAATGCAAGCTCCTTCGGCAGGAAGCCAAACAGGAGCTCCTCATCCTTTGCCTTGGAAGAGGAAGACGCCTTCTTCGACGTCTTGCTCGCCGTCGAGTGGCTCGACTCAGGAACCGCTGGATTCGAAGACGCAGCAGCTCCGCCGCCCGCGCCCTCCTCGTCCTCATCCTCGTCTGCCTCCTCCTCCTGCTCGTCCTCCTCGACCATGCCCAGTCCCTTTGAACGTCTCGACTTGGACCGCTTCGAGCCCAAGCCAGCACCCGCAGCACCTGCAATCAGCAAGCTCGCCGCCTGCGCCTTGCCCATCGCCTCCGTCCACGCTCGACCTCCTTGCAAGATGAGCAACACCCGGTCCTTGCCCTGTTTTCGCGCCACTGACACCGCATCCAGCACATCCCCGTCGGCAGTGATCAGCACAACATCAGAGTCGTCGTCCGTGTAGGCCAGCGAAAAGTCATTCGGATCCGGCAAGGCCCCCGGCGTGCCCGGTGCTTCGTCGCCTCCTGCCCCGGCGGCACCCTCGCCCACCGGTGCAGCCAACGACTCGCCCATCGGCGCCGGAGGTTCAAAGAATGGATCCAGACCCAACTTGTTGGTCACAATCTCCCGCACCGTCTCAAAACTGCCTTCGTCGTATCGCGCCTGGAAGCGGTGCGTCCGGCCAGAGGGAGTCACAAACTTGAACAGGTACGTGCCATCGTCCGCCACCCCGGCCGAGGCCCCGCCCACGAGCGCATTGCCGCCCACCGCGCTCGCGCCATCGTCGTAAGGGCGAACGGGAGGCGTACCATCGCCACCCACCGCGCTCGCCGAGTCGTTTGGGTGCAGATCCGAGCTCAGGTCCGCAGCCGAGCCAAACGCCTTGCTCGGCGTGCCAGGTCCATCACCTGGCAGGCCATACATCGACTGGGGTCGCGTGCCCGTGCCTGTGGGCCCGCTCAGCACGCTGTCGCCATCGTCGCCCGTTCCTCCACCGGCCATCGAGCCACCCGTCGAGCCGCTCGTCTGGCCAAACGAGTTCCAGAACCGATTCCACATCGGCCCTCCACTGCCTCCTCCATCCCCGCCAGCAGACTCGTCGTTCATGCTGTTGATCATCTCCAACGTCGCATACGTCAGCTTGAGCACGTCCACCACGCCCACCAGACGAGCGTCCACATCGACAACGGGCAAGTTCAGATAGCGGCCGTCGTGCATCTTGCGCAGCGCCTCCTGGATCGTCATCGTGGGCTCGGCCGTGTCCGGGTGAGGCGTCATCACGCGCACGACGGAACACGACTTGGGCTCGAGTCCCGCAGCGATCACACGAAGCACAACATCCTTTGACGTGAAAATGCCGGCAATCTTGCCAGTCACCGCGCCACCGGAGCTGGTCGCTGTGGCGCCGTTTGCACCGGTGCCCTCCATAACACAGACGGCAGTGGTGTGGTGTTCCTTCATCATGCGCGCCGCTTCCTTGACAGTGGTCCGGACCCCGACCGTGACGGGCAGCGTGCGCGAGTCGAGGATCGTGGTCAGGTCAGGGATGCTCATCTTGGCCCGGAGCGCTTCAAAGTACTGGAGCATAGCTGCCTGGGGACCCGACGTGGCCGCAGCGCCCCACTCCGACTGCACACCCTCCAGGGCATTGTACAGCTTTTGAGAAGAACCGTGTGCGCGCTCGAGCTTTTCGAGCGCCTCGTAGAAGACCTTGGCAATGTCGAGAAGTCCGACGACGTCGCCTTCGTCGTTGCAGACGGGCAGGTGACGGAAGCCGCGGGTGACCATGGTGTTCAGGGCCTCGGTTGCGGAAGTTGTGTCGCGGGTCACCATGGGTGAGCGGGTCATGATCGCACTGACGGGAGTGTTGCGCGCGTCGAGACCCTGCGCGACGACCTGTTGTCATGTGCAACACAAGGAGAGGTGTCAGTGTTAGAGATTGTGGAGGTAGATGTGGGTAATACCGTGAGCATTCCATGAAATCTGAAGACCTACTCGGAAAGCCAGGTCCTTGGCAGTAAAGATACCAGCGAGATGCTCCTCGTCGTCCACTACGAGTACACAGTCCGTACGCTTGGCCGCGCACAGCTGACTGGCATCAGCGACGCTCATACTCTGAGGCACAGTTAGCGCAGGCAATGGCCGCAGTGCACTGACAGTGCCCGCAGCAGCCGTCGGCCGGCTCATCTTGCGCTGCCGACGACCCGCTGAGCCGGCTGCTGCGCCGCCGCCTTGACTGGGCGCCTTGCCCGACTTGCGCTGCAGATCGGCCTCAATCTTTTTCCGGATGGCCTCGTCGCGTTTGGACTGGCGCTTGCGGGTGTCGAGCGCTTCCGAGTTGTTGTTGGTCGAGTTGAAGGAGGTGGAGGATTGGCTGCTGGAGTGGTGGTGTCCGCCGAGCGGGGAGGCGCGGTAACCGGAATTAGAAGACATGATTGAGGATGTGATTACGGTCGGTGGTGAGGTCGGTTCAGGCGGTGTGAGAGCAGTGTTGATGGTAGGCTTGAAGGGTGCACCTGTGCTCGCGAAGGTTGGGTGAGGTTTAGGTGAGGGCGATGGGGGTGGACGATATAGAGAAGCTGGGTTGTCTGCGTCCTCTTCGTCGTCGTCGTCAGCAAGGCGGAGACTGAGACTGTGATCGGCTCCGTTGGAGGTGAGAGGAGGCTGGGGGAAGCGGTGTTGTTGTTGGGTGATGGGAGAGGGTGAGGGTGAGCGTCGTTGGTGCTGATACTGCCGAGATGGGACTGGGATTCGAGACGCCGACATGCAATCGGGCTAGGGAAGCCGCTTCTCAAGCCACAGGAGGACAGTCACAGAGTGGAACAGGTCAAGTTGACTCCGTGTGCGACCAGAGCGAAACACAGACAAAGTGTTCAGAGCCTCAGGCGGGACGAGCTTCAGTCCGTGTGAGACAGTTCTGCAACGACCGTTGGGAGGATCGAAAAAGATCACAGACGCTCAGAGGTCGAGATGAGCGTGGTGCGCGCGGCGCGTGCACATAAACAACATCACGTGCATGCAGCTCCACCGGAGACGATCGGGAGTCCCAATCGCCGACAGGACCCATGGCAGTCCATCCATAATAGAGATTGCACATTTGCCTCACTCCAGCATGAATGCTCAATGGCCTTCGCGTGATGAGGCTCACAAGCCATACTGAATTGCTCTGAGGTAGCTACGCTGAGGCCTCTTCTCCAGAGAGACTGCGATTTCGTACATAGTCAAGCCCAATTGCGCTCAGAGCGCCCTGAAGTACGTCGACCAGAGCCTGCTCGACCCACGCATTTGCGTCAAATGGTACGTCCACTGTAAGAGACGATGTCGAGCTCAGACGGGTGTGAGAAGGAGGTGGCCAGGACTGATAACGGCGAGGCTGAAACTTACTCCATGAATAAGGCACACTCTGACTGATCACTTGATGCCGCAGTCCGTGCAGTGGATCTTGGAGCAACACCACAAAGAAGAGATGCTTCGAGGACGCCTCTGACGTGGCAGAAGTGGTGAGACCTGGTAGAGGAGTGACCAGGGGCTGGATACGAATGTAGAGCGGACATTCGGTGACCGGTATTGTGAGTGAGGCCGGTTGAAGGGCGGCCGGTGTCGGAATGGTCCCAGACCCAACGAGATGGGCGTCCGGGTTCAAATTGGCTGGAGAAGCCTCGACGGGCGCTTCATTTCCTTCAGCAGTAGGGGCTGCAGCTTTGGTCTCGATTGGTTCCTTCGACGGGGCCGGTCGAGACTTGATCAATGTCGACAGCTCAGCCTGGTTGGGAAGGAAGCTGTCAGCCTGAGCATGCAAGTTGTAATGCGCCAAAGTGCACTTACCTCGGCCAGCTTGAATGCAGCTTCGAACCCTTCCACAGCGTTGAGCTCCCTCTCAATGTGCTCCACGCCATCCAAGGACTGTTTTGGTGCGGATCCGCCGGGACGCTCATGAGCTTTGTTAACAACGAGTTGATGCTCGATGTCGCTTCGTTCGACTTGTTCCATGACCTTGGCCAGCACTTGAAAAACGACAGTCTCGATGCCGTCGTACCCAATCATGTCTGTGGATCCCAGCTTCGACTTTCAGAGTCTGAAAGGCTGCTCAGAGGAAGGAGCTAGATTACTCACCGTGACTGAGAGTTACTTGGAGCACCTCATGGGCTGAGATTGGCGGAGCGACTGCATTGATGATTTCGTTCAGGCCCTTCCTGCCGACTCTTGAGATGTCTTCGCCTAAATGGAGCAAGCATTGTCAGAGCACGGAGGAAACACACCTCGAAATGGTTCGGTCATCAATACGAGACGAAGCCCGTTTCAGCAGAGCTCCACACTCACCAATCTTGTCCCAGCCTGACTCTTTCACGTAGCCACGTACACCCTCCGCAAACTTGAAGCCCCGTCCCAGCACACCCTGAGCAGCTGCTGCTGCGGCCGCAGCAGCTTGGGTCCCAGCGTCGGCTTTGCGTTCTCCGGTATTCGAAGCACCCTCCGTCGGCGCGGCCGTCTTCTCGTTCTCTGCAGGCACCAGGACGGGCGGCGCTCGTTTCTCGATCTCGGCCCGAGCTTGATCGGCCAGACGGGCTGCTGATGACCAGACGGCGCCCCAGGAGCCCCAGCCAGAGCCAGCACCCGCATTTCTGCTGTCTACATCCGGTGTGCTTGCGCTTGGCGCAGAGGCGCTAGCAGGCGTCGCGCTGCTCGCCTGAGATTGGAGCTGAGGAGCAGTCTGGGAAGCTGCCTTAGCAGGGGATACGGGCGGTGCAGTACCGCTCGAGACGGAAGTGTCGGGGGCAGCTCGCGTGTTCTGAACAAGACTATCGAGGTCGTCAAGCAAGCTTTGTGCATCTTTGGTAGCTGCTCCACCCGCCGCATCAGGCTTCTTGCCGGCAGTGCCCAGGTTGTCGAAGTCGGAAAGCAGTTGGTCGACCGACTTGCGTGAGGGCGCGTTATTGCTCATTGTGGACGAGGTGCTTGTAGAGGTATGATGGTGGATAGGAGCATCGGTCCTTCAGGTATGCTCAGTCTGAACTTTCAGAAATTTCCTCGCACGGAGCACTTGACATCTCAACCTGCCATAGAAATCGCAGCGGGCCTGTCGAAAGCTCCTCAGCATCGACACTGGACAGAATCACCGCTGTCAAATTGGGCAGAGGGGATCTCCAGGCATGCTGAAGGAGTGTCATAAGAAACAGAACGGCAAAGTGGTCTATTACAGCCTACTGGGAGGACGTAGCCCAAGTCAGTTCCGCTGGAAATCGTCGGTAGGCACCAAGCCGGATTCCGTGGAGCGAATCGCAGAGCACCTACTCTCCGAAAAGCTGTCAAGGGAAAATGTAGCGGAGGGTTCAAGGTCAGGAAATGTAGGCTTGTGAAGACTTGACGAAAGACTCGATCATGGCCCAACCTCAACCTGAGGATGACGCCGAGGATAAGCCCTCTAGACAACGGGAGACCCACCTTCTGTACTCGCTTGAGGACACTGTCCTTTGAAGGATCTGTAAGACAACAGCAATGAAGCAAGAGTGAATCAGCGTCGAACGAAAGGTAGCAGGCGCCAGACCACGTAAGCTGCACTCTCCCCTCAGATCGTAGAGCCCGGAAATTACATACCATACGGGAAGTCCTTGGCCGGAATCTCGAGCAGAGCTGGGAACGCCTGGGTGTACTTGTCCACAAGCGGCCTGATCTTCTCCGCAATATGTTGGTTGATCAGGAGGATTGCAATGTCTTTTCTTTCTTGAGTCAGATTCACAAACTGCGACTCGATCTCCGCGACTGGAGTCTGTGTAGCGCAGCGATACGGTCAGTGTTACTTTCAGTGACGTTGAATGTTCAGGCTCTCAGACTCACCTTGTTGTCAACTATGAAGAAGTTCTTCGATCCAGAGCTGTCTACATGACCGATTCCGGCGAGCAGCAGACCTGTGGTCGAGTCCTGGACAAGGAAACGTCTGTTCAGCACAATTCCTGCCTTCACTCGACTGGGATTGGGGCAAAGTCATCGCCCAATCCTGTTCCCATCAAGCAGAAGCTCACCTCATCGGCGATCAATGCGACTAGCGTCCGGTCTGCGGCTTGAGAGTGTACAGACATGTTGGATACACGTCCTAACCAGACTGTCGAGCTCCTGTTCTCGCCTGAGGGCCGGAATTAGGAGGACGAAGCGTTGTCGAGGTATCCACGGCTCGGCTCAACTCCTTGCTCCTTGCTACTTTGGACGAAACGATGAGGCCAGCTTCACGGTTGCTTGATGTCAAGCCCCTCGAGGTTGTTCAGCATCATGCAGCCGTGCACTGCACTTGGACAGGCGACAGCGGATAAAATTGGAGATCACGTGATCTGCGCCTCAGGATGTCACTCCTCCGGCTTTTGGCTCAACTCACGATTCACGAACGTCGTCCGTTGTTCGCGTTCTGGCCATCTCAGAAGCGCGTCCCTTCCATAGGAACACGCGGGCAGAACAGCATCCAGACTGTCGCTCCCCTCAGAAGCTCCGGTCGCTCGCTCAGACGCTCTCCAGTCTCTTCCTCGCTGCTCAGCTGACGGCTCAAGTCCTCTCACA
The DNA here is from genome assembly GCA_001006505.1 of Tilletia horrida. Lineage (NCBI taxonomy): Eukaryota > Fungi > Basidiomycota > Exobasidiomycetes > Tilletiales > Tilletiaceae > Tilletia > Tilletia horrida. Next base: position 5,678 of record LAXH01000105.1, on the reverse strand, counting down.
AGGCGGCCATCGCCAATTCTGATTCGTTCTGCAACCTTGCCCTCCTTTTCCTTTGTATTTTCACAGATCTTGGAGACCTACCACCCCATCTGTCGCGAAGACGAACGAATCTACGCAGCAGACCATACCAAAGCGAAACGGCAACGATGTCATCCACCTTCTTGCCGTCAAACCACGTCAACGCCGGCGCAGGCTCGTTCCAACCGCAGCCTTTACTCACGCCTTCGACCCGTTCGCCTAGTTGGAAATCGCGCGTATGCTACTTCTTTGACTCTGACATCGGAAACTACCATTATGGACCTGGCCATCCCATGAAGCCTTCGAGAATTCGGATGTGCCACGCGCTCGTCATGAACTACGGTCTCTACAAGAAAATGGAGATATTCGTGAGTCGAACAGGAGCGTGTTTTATTGAGAAAAGTGTTTTGCTCACCGGACCGCGTTTTGCATCCTGCAGAGGGCAAAACCAGCCACGAAGCGCGAAATGTCACAGTTTCACACGGACGAGTACGTGGAATTCTTGACAAGAGTAACGCCCGACAATGTCGATGCCTTTGTACGAGAGCAAGCCAAATGTGAGTATTTTAGTTTTCGAAAGGTGACGCCAAGGTGCGCATACATTGACCCCACTATCGCGCAACACGCGCAGTCAACGTCGGAGACGACTGTCCTGTCTTTGATGGTCTGTTTGAATATTGCTCAATTTCTGCGGGTGGCTCAATGGGTGAGATATCTTCCAAATTGGCATCTGTCTGAGCCTCCCATTAACATGACTTCTTCTTCGCAGAGGGGGCCGCGCGTCTTTCCCGCGATAAATGCGATATCGCCATCAACTGGGCCGGTGGCTTACATCACGCCAAAAAGGGCGAGGCCAGCGGTTTCTGCTACATCAATGGTAAGGATCCCGGAGCCAGCCAGTTTTTCGTCTCTGGGAATGCTGATATTTCGTTCGACTTTCGCAGACATCGTTCTCGGGATTCTTGAACTGCTTCGGTATCATCAGAGAGTCTTGTACATCGACATTGATGTGCATCACGGTGATGGTGTTGAAGAGGCCTTCTACACGACCGATCGTGTGATGACATGCTCATTCCACAAGTATGGCGAATTCTTCCCTGGCACAGGTGAACTGCGGGTGAGTGAATACATGCACACTGTCTTGGGCCTGGATCTTCACTGACATATCATGAGGTCCAACCAGGACATCGGCCTTGGCAAGGGCAAATACTACGCATGCAATTTCCCTCTGCGGGACGGCATCAATGATGAGAATTACAAAAGCATTTTCGAACCTGTAAGTGGCAATGCTTCGCTGATTGGGAAAGGCCACAGACTTCATGTCATTCCATCCTTCTCATCTTCTGCCAGGTCATCAGCAAGATTATGGAATACTACCAACCTTCGGCGATAGTGCTACAATGCGGTTCAGACTCCCTTGCTGGAGACAAGATTGGCGGCTTCAACCTGTCAATGCGAGGTGAGTAGTCGCCGATACATCTGCTCATCTCAGAGACACGGGAGATTGACAGCTGTAAGCATGCTGCGCGCTCTCCAGGCCACGCAAACTGTGTCGAATTCGTCAAGAGCTTTGGCTTGCCATTACTGCTGTTGGGAGGCGGTGGCTACACAATCAGAAACGTCAGTCGAGCCTGGGCATACGAGACGGGTTTGGCGGCCGGACAGGAGCTCAGCGCTCAAGTGCCCGTCAATGAATACTACGAGTACTTTGGACCCGACTACAGGCTAGATGTGCGCCCATCCAACGCCGAAGATCTCAACTCTCGCGAGTATCTCGACAAGATAAAGATCCAAGTGTTTGAGAACCTGCGCAACACTGGCTTTGCACCCTCGGTCCAGGGACATGTGGAGCCACGCCTGACACGAGACGATGACATGGATGAAGACGACGATGTGGCGCGGGAGGGGCCTCTGGACCCCGAAGTCCGGGCTTCCAAGGATCCAGCCACGCGCATGCGCATGATCCAGCATGACATGGAGCTGAGCGACTCTGAAGATGAAGGCGACGATGGTCGGCGGAACATATCAAGCTTTGGCGGATTGAGAAGGCGATCATCTTTGACTCGACACGGAATGCTGCAGAACGGCTCACTGGCGCCGCTTAGCGGTGTCGCGAATGGGCACGCTTCATCATTGCTGGCCGCCGTAACGTCGTCTGATCACGAGGAAAACGGCTATGCGCATCGACCGAACGGCGTGCTTGGGGAGAGCAGTCATGCGAATGGCGGCGGCTCATCGACTGCAGCGAGCACAAGTACGAGCCCTCGACCTCAACCGCAAAGCACTACAGAGGCTACCTCGACCAATGCTGCTCCAGCCAGCTCCGCTCAGGCCGCCGATCCTCCAGCACCAGTACCGCAAACAACTGAACAGGCGGAATCCACTGCGGCTATTGCTGCGCAGGAGGCTCCCGATACCGCTGCGGCGTCCGCGACGGACCAGAATGGCGATGTGGAGATGAAGGAAGCCACATAGTTCGATCCCTGTTATGGGCGATGCACGTACTTTGCTTTCCTAGCTCTCTTCGTGCTCGTGATTTGTGAAAACGTGCATACGGGTTTTAATGAGCTCGAGAGTCCACCAGACGCTTCCGATCCCATGGCAATCAAGCATGTGAGCGCTCTTGAAGACCATGGCTCACGATGCAAGCAGTGATATAAGTTGATGGAATGCAGGATGCTGGGATGATTGCGGTGTAGCTACCGCGCAGATTACGTTTGTACATGAATAAGAGCAGGGACACCTTGTGCGAAGGGATGAGCGGCGATAATGGGAATTGTGGATGACGTTGCTGAAGGGCGAGCGTGCAGAGGGAATCAGAGAACGGAAGAATGTTGGAACATAAGCACACGCTGGTGCCCGTGCTTTCAAAGCTCCATGACAAAAGGTGCATCTGCACCGATGGACGACCGCTTGGAGGGAGGGCCCGAAGCCAACGAAGAGGCTGTGCTCGAGCTCAGGCCGCGCCGGTGTGCTGAACTTCCGCCGCCCAGACCTCCCAATTCTCCCACGAATGAAGTTTGTGCTGCTCCGCTGCCACCGCCCAGCTGGCTCCCTTTGGTCACCTCGGCCAGAACGTCGGCGGCCTCTTGTGCACTGCCCCGTCTTCCGCCCGCTGCCGATAGATAGTCGAAAACGCCCAGGTGGCCGTCAGCCGCACCAGCCGCTCCTCCGCCTCCAAACGGATCGTCATCTTGTCCGACAAGGTTTGACAGGAGCGGACCTCCGGCTGTCCCGCCACCGAGGGTGCCGAGACTGATGCGGGGCGAACGATCGCGGCCTCTCCTCTGGTCCTCTTCATCCCGTTGGGATGTTGTGGACAGCATGCCGAGCTTGCCACTCAGGCTCTTCAGAGCTTGGTCGTCATCTCCGCTGTGCAAGCCCTTGCCGGTGCCACCACCGAGGCGGAGACGCAGATCTGCGCCCGAGCCGGACAGCGGGCTGTCGTTCTCTACATCGCTTGTGGTCACGGTGGCGTCCGCCTCGTCTGCCTCTCGGCCTGCATGGCTCGCCTTGCGGGATCGTCTGCCGGTAATCGTCTTCCCAGACACTCGGCGAGAATCGTAAGGGCTCCTCCTGTCTCCCATCGTGACCCGGCCTGATGGACTCCTCATCTCGCCTCTTTGCTGCTGCTGTTGAGCGGCACTCTTCAGCATGGCCATGCCTCGCATCGAGCTCTTCTCTGGCGATCCTTGCAGTGAATCGGCACCGGCTCCTGCTCGACGAGCAATCTCGGGAGGGATTCCTTGAGCGCCGTTCCGGAGCTGGAGGGGAGCCTTGACCAGAGGCGACGATGCGAGCGACATCATCTGCTCGCGAGAATACACAATTCGAGATCTGTCGTTCATCCCAATGTTCACGTATTTCCTAGTGAGCCAATCTGCAAGGATTCGAATTTACACTTTCTCCTCCAAGATGAATGCACTCACCCTCCAGGGGTGGATCCGTAGAAATTGCCTCCAGGAGAAGCCGTCATGTTTCGGGCAGTCTCAGGAGTGAGTGTGATTCCGCCGTTGGCAGCGGCACCACTTTGAATGCGAACGGGTGAGCTGAAAGCCATGTTGAGAGGTAAAGTCGGGTACGAGCGGCGATTGGTTGAGAATGACGAAGGACTAGACACCCAAGGATGGATCCGCAGGAATGGTCGCTAGATGCAGTGCAAAGAGAGGAACTTGGGAGGGTGAGGAAGGGGCTTTCTCTGCTTTGTACTGCTCCTACTGCGTTTGGGCCACGAGGGTGAGGGGAGTAAAGAGCGAAAGCAGCCAGCGGGCGGCGGACTCTTCCTTATATACCCCTGTGTGGATGGTCGCAATGGAAGCGGAGCTACGCATTCCTGGATGATCGTCTGGCCAGCTGTCATCGAGCAACCAATGGGAAGGCATCGGGCAGAGGAGCGCGCGTTCTCAAGATTTGCACAACGGTACCTGGATCATGCGAATCCGAGGGAAAGGAGACAAGCGTACTGGGAAGCCTCAATCTATGTTATCCCCGCATAAGAATCGTCAGCCATGACCAGACCACTGCTGGTTAGTACTGATAGAAAACAGGATCCCGTCTGGCTCTATGCGGTTGCCAGGGACAGAAGTACTCGCAACGGCCGTTTTTGCACGGGTTGGGCTGGAATTCCAAGAGGCCCAAACAGCTGAACATTCAATAGTAAGGCCTCGTCAAGTAGCACTAGAAAAGAACTCTGATACCATTGGCACATACGATTTCGATTGGTGCTATTCAGGTGCCGATCGTGTACTACTGTAAGCCCTGGACTTTGATGTGTCGACTATGAGTGGCGGAGGAAGCCGACCGTTGGGCTGGGATTTCAGAAGCCTCCTGCGCTCAGGTGTGTTTTCTCTGACGAAGGAGAGAGAAAGACACGTGAGCCAATCGACATCAAGAAGGCAGATCTCAGGACGGGGGTTTGCAGAACAAGGTCATGATCAGGATGCAATGAATCAATGCTGCATGAGCTTGGAACCCTTGCCCACAACGAGATGACCAGAAAAGGACAAAAACTTCGAGCTGGGATCCGCAGATGCCACTACTTGAATGCCACCATCGCCAATACCGCCGGCACCACCATGACGGACGAGTCCTCCCGCCCCGGAAGAGCTGCGGCACGTCTATCAATGGCTGCCAGGGCCGTCTCGAGCATGCATGCAGCTCATCAATGATGAGTAGGCCCTGCCCGTGTGGAAGTGGGATGCTCCGTCTTCCTCATCCTTCTGCGGGCCGGTATCTTGTCGGTATTTGAAGAGCAGGACCGAGATGGAACCGGACTTCTCGGCCCGACTGCAGCTTTCGAGAACGGGTCCAGGCCAAGCTCGTCATCCGGCAGGGTGCACAGCCCTCTGCCCTGTCGCGCATATAAAGGCCGACGCGTCTCATGTCGACTTCCATCCACCTTCCCACCACCACCACCCACTTCATACAGCATTCACTCGTCTGCTCCTCTCACATCCACACACACCCGCGTACATCTCACAGCTCCCACACAATGCAAATCTTGTAAGTACTCGCATGACGCGTCAACCCATCACCACTTGCCACTCTGGATGCGGATGCTGACCATACTCACACCCTCTCCAATCAATAGCGTAAAGACCCTTACAGGCAAGACCATCACCCTCGAAGTCGAGTCCTCGGACACCATTGACAACGTCAAG
>LAXH01000104.1:51224-61362 GCA_001006505.1 Tilletia horrida | reverse complement strand
AACTTCCCGCCGTCGGATCCCACTTCGACTCAAAGGCCCGGTCCGTGATAGTATGTAGCTTCTCCCGAAGCGACTATCGTTTTATCACACTCCCCTCTTGCAATCTCACTTGCATGCCCTCTGTTCCTGTTTGGATCTCGTCTCTCTGGAACCATTTTCTCGAGTCCCTCGTCGTTGCCGCTTTCAACGACACTCCTCAGTCCTCTCTCTCCCTTTCACACCTCTCTTCTCTTCCCTCTTTGTCTCGACACGACCTACGAGGCTTTCCCGTTCTCTGAACAAGAAGTCTACCCAACACGCACTCTTTCTGTCTACTGCCCTCCACAGCCTGGCTCGTGATACACATCGAATACTGACTGAGCTGTCTTAGCTTCTCACTGCTGTTTTAGTATCAGAGGTCGCGACCTAATTCATACTTTGACTTTTCCTATGTGACTGACCAACGTCTGTGTATTGATTTTGCGTCCGCACGTCAGATGCTCGATGATGACTGATGATCTTGATTATGAGTGTTTTTCATCTTCCCATTGATACATCTACATTACAGATGATCTTCGTAGCCAGACAACTGCGGTACGCATTGAGCGTGTCCTGGCTGTTGTACGACGGCACTGAAGGACGATTCGAATAAGCTTTGGGAACCAACCGGTGCAACGGTACGATACTCACCGCGTGTTGAGAACGATCTCCACCCACCACTAAGCAAAAGTGTGGTCAACCCCGCAATTACCGCGGTGGATGCAAATCTTAACACCGCGTTTGTTTGCATTGCACGGCACCTTGACAACCAATGAAGGTCATACCTCCAACCGAATCAGCTGTGATGCAGGCCCAGACCATGAGCCCCCCTCCCCCGAACTTCTTTGTTGCCGTGATCTCGCGTGACGTGAGGAGACATCTTTGGGACCCAGACCCACTTCCTGCCGTCCGATCCGTAGAAGTTGACCTTGGTTTCATCGAACCAGATGATCTTTTCCCACCGGTCCTCGGTCCAGTCTTGACGTGCGCGAGCCCAGGCGAGGCGGGCCTTTTTGTCAGCCTTGGTAGTCTCAGGCTTCTTTTTCATGACCCCGGCCTTCATGTCCATGACCTTGAGTTGACGTGGAATGGTCCAGAGGGAGACGTTCTTGTTTGTATGCGTGTGGAACTCTGTTTTTTGCGTCGGCTGATGTCTTGAGTCGGCCGGAGACGACCGGGCCAACGAGAGCGCTCCGTTCCGGCTTGCTGAACAAGATAGTACGCCCGCCGGGCGAGGGTAGGTCCAGAGTGTCGAGCGACATTTGAAACTGGCCGACCCAAGTCTTGTTGACTCCTTCTTTTCTGCAATTTGTCGGCAGCAGAGGTTCTGTTCGAGGCCAGCTTTGACCCGCTGGAATCTCGGCAAACGCGACAGCTGAGGAGACGAGGCGACAGGCTTGGTGGGCTGGAGAACCATGGGAAGAAGGTCAGCGCAAAAGTAGGGAGAGAGGTGAGCGCACGGGACAGCAAAGGGGACGAAAACGTCTACGCTCAGTGTTGGTTCATATCTGTCCATTCTCTTCTATACAAGTTGCGAGCTTCTCATACATGCTGACGCGAGGTCTAAGCGGTCGATATGCGCTGCCAATTGCAGTCCTGGGGCATTAGGTTAAGGTCGTGGTGAGTGTTCACGAGGGAAAGGTCATTTTCCCGCGCGTGCGGACAATTTTGACAGTCACTGACATGTTCCGCAGCCTTCAAAAGCCAGGGGCGAATGAGACTTTTGCGAGACTTTTTGGCGCATAACTGTGAGTGACTGTGGTAATGAGAGAGCTTGTGATCTCAAGTCAATGCTGGGCAACGAATTGCCCATGTGGTTGCTTTATATACAGCTGACGCTCATCGTTGGCAACATCTGGAAATTTTCTTGGGTTGTATAGTCTAGTGGTTAGGACGTCGGATTTTGATTCCGGACGCCTGGGTTCGAACCCCAGTACGACCTCCTTCTTTTTGTGACTTTCCATTCTCTGCCCCACGTGGCGAGATCAGGGCGGGCACGCACAGCCTTTTTGGACTGATGAGCTGCTCACCACCATCATCTTTGCATTCCTGACCTGTTGCAACGAGCATCTGACAGCACAGCAGATATCATGGCCGACTATAACAACTCTTCATACGACCCTTACATCCCGTCAGGAGGCGCGAGCGGGAACGCGGAGCGCAGCGGCGCGGGCAATGCGCGCACTGCCCAGATCCAGTCCCAGATCGATGACACCATCGGCGTGATGCGCGACAACATGTGAGTGGAGTGTGGGACCGGATCGGCGTCGAAATGCTTGAGGGTGTCATTGACGCTGGAAGCGTGCCATGTTCCATACAGCAACAAGGTCAACGAGCGAGGAGAGAACTTGAACAGCCTGCAAGACAAGACAGACAACCTCGCCATCAGCGCACAGGGCTTCCGCCGCGGCGCGAATCGCGTCCGCAAGCAAATGTGGTGGAAGGACATGAAGATGCGCATCATCATCGGTAAGTATGCACGCTATGCTGGATGTGATGCGTCTCAAGATTTGCTCACCACTCGTCCTTACCCTCGAACCAGGCGTCGGTATCCTGATTCTGATTTGCATTATCGTCAGTGAGTGTCGCAGCTTCATACATGCGGCACAATTCTGCAGCAGCACCACGACTCACGCCGATTCCTATCTTTTTCTCATCAGTCCCCATCGTGGTCAAGGCGAGCAAGTAAAGAATCTACACTCCGCAGCTGGAGGAAGACGACGTGTCCTCCTCCGATCCAATAAAATGTGTACTCTTCGCTCAATACAAGATGTATGCTTCGTCAAGGACTGGTTTCTTCAGCTTGCGCTCCGAGATTTTTCGCCACACCTCGTCCTTGGTGATCAAAACGACGGCAACTTCTCGGTCCGTCCCTCCGCTAGCTGCCGAATCAGCCTGTCTTGATGCCTGCGCTTCTGCTTCTTCTTCCCTTGGTCTTTTCCTTGACTTTGGCTCGCCCATCGTCCCACTTACAGACGGTGCTGGATCGCCTTTCGAAGACGTTTCTGTCGTAACTTCGAAGACTTTGTCCGGTGTAGGGTCGGTGACAGCCTCTAAAGGCACTTCCGCCACAAACCTACTTTCCTCTCCCATGACCGTGACCTTCCCCGCTCCTATCCTCTGTTCTGCTTGGCCGTCTACCCCATTTCCTGCTTTTCTCCGTCCCTCGTCATTTGTAGTATTGTCTCCACTTGTCTCCGACATGTCCTTCTCCGTTGCTCGTACCTCTCCGACAGGATTCCCAATCGAGTCGCAACATTCTGTGTTTCCAATCCGCCAATTCAGCAGACCGATCTCTGCCATGGCGAACGAGAGATCCTCGGTCCGCAGATTGCATGCGATGCTTAGTCTCTCCAGTGTCGTAGGAATCGAAACGAGACGCGCAGCTGGGTCGAGGAGAGGGTGCTCATATTGTGGAGCTGCTTCTTCTGGAGCGCTTGTTGCTGCCGGTACTTGCCCTGACTCTTGCGGACTTTGTGCGGTCGGTACGTCGTCGCTGGTGCCTTCAGCCGCCGTTGCCGTCGAGGAAGAAAGGGAGGCAGTGGGGGCGACTGGGAGCTTCTTGGTTGATTGTTTCCGCTTGATGATCTCGCCCGCCCATCCGACGGGCCGTAATTTGACCTTTTTGTACTGCTCCTTCTCTTCCTCCGTCCACAACTCCCTCGGTTTCATCTTGCCAGTCTCGTCTGTCACGCCCAAAGTCCGTAAGCTTGGGCGCTCGTTGACGCGAGGTGCCGGCAAGCCGAGGAGTAATCTCCGAATCCGCAAGGCTGCATTCATTCGCACCTCGTGTGGTTCCAAGAAGAGCGATGTGGTGGCCAGAAGGAGCACTGGCGGATCCTCTGTGTCGTGACTAGACATAAAGGCAAGGGCAAGGGTGCGCAACAGCACGGACGTCCAATAGGAAAGGTATCCTTTCAGACCAAGATCAGATAGGGGACGCTCTGGCGTCCCGAGACTGCCACCAGACAGCGCAGAGAGGTAGTAGCCTAGCACATCATAAGGAGCGAAGTCAGATTCTGCATTCTACGCTGGTGTCTTGAAGCACTCACTGAATTCCATCATCATGGCACCCCAGCCCTGTCTTTGGTATGGTGGGAATGTAACAATGCATGCAAGATTAAAATCTTCATACGATTGTTTCTCCTGTAAAAGGGATGTTGCAGGGTCAAAAAATGTACTGACCTCTTTCCCAGCTCGTAACGCAGCCGGCTTACCTTTGAGAAATACCCGTAGGGCTTGTCAAAGTTCGAGGCACCTTCGCCATTCGTGACCACGTAAAAGTAGAAGGGGTCCACATCGAAATACAGCGTCTTGTGATCGATGAAGAGCTTCCCAAACAGGCAGAGATTGAGGCAATAGTCCTGGAGGGAAGATGGAAAGCTCTTTCAGTATCTCACAAACTGTGACTGCTTCGATGGTGCCGCCTTACTCACAAAGTGTTCTGCCCCATCGATCTCCCAAATGGTATGAGCGCCTCTTTGGTACACTTTCCGACCTGGAGGGTGCTCCGCTCTGCAGCTGTGCTGTCGATGTAGGGTACCGTAGAAGGGAAAGAGCATGCCACGCATCAGTTCTTTGAACGTCCGCGCTCCATCTGCGACGTACCCACCTGATGCGACCAGTAGTCCTGATAGGTCCACTGATACAGGAAGCAGCCCTCGCAGACGAAGAGGTGAGGAGTGAGTTCGATCTGGGAAGGGGCCATGTTCTTCGACTTTATTCTCCGCGTCTTCTTGGTCAACGAGGTCGGGCCTGGGTTGAGCTCCGCGTAGTTGATGTTCGCAAGTGGGTACGGAGAAAAGTACCACGTCTTGATGTTGTAGGTTCCAAAGTAGACTCTGTCGATGGAGCGGGCCTGCTCTGCACTTGCAGCCGCGGTTTTGTTGCCGGCATTCTTGAGTTGATCCGGCGCCGTGTTCGCGATTGCCGCCGCAGGATGAGCTCCTAGTGTTGGTAGTGGATCTGATGTTGATGCAGTTGAGACTGACTGTGAGGAACCACCGGGAAAGCTTTCCTCCATCGGCGTGCTTGGTGGTAGATCTTCTACTGACATGGTAAGATTCAGTAGCAACAGAGAGCCACCCTTCCTCTGGCGCTATGCTGAGCTGCTCGTCCTTTCTTGCTGTCCTACGTCTTCTCGAGTCTGGAGCCTCGCTCGCGTCGAGGCGCGAAAGCTCGTGTTGGAAGCGCGAGTCCAACACTTGCGGAAATCGCGGCTCGGAGCGAAGCCATCGTTGCGCAACGAATTTCCTTCTGAAAACCGCACAAACATAAAAAACCGACAATGTTATACACACACTGCTCAACTGCTTCCTCCACCTCATCACACAGTAAAGGTACGTGTCTCTCTCTCTCCCCTCGCTTCCCTCCTTCCCCCATCTCTTTCCATGCGATGATCTTCCATCTTCCTTTCCCCGTCCTATACGACCATGACGAGCCGATAAGGAGCCCTTCGTCGCTGTTGGGCAGACCTGCCGGCAGAGATTCGTCTCTTGCCGTCTTGTCACCGTGCAAGCCAGCACACCTACCTGATGGATCTGCCTTCTCTTTTTTCTTGTCCTTGCTGCTTGAACATGCCACTAATGTCTTTTCTCTCCTTTTCGAACATCATTGCTGTAGATCCCCTTCGCCCTTTCACGTCGCTTTTTCTTTGCTCCCGGCTCGCTTGGTAAGTTTTTCATCTCAGGTCTCCTTTGGCCCTAATTTTCCCACACAACAAGATGAAATCCTTGGTAGATCCACCAAATTCGCAGTTTCCACTCTAGGACCAACACTGTTGCAGGTGTTGCAACCTTGCTTTGCCAGGGTTGGAATTCATTTGGCTCTCTGGGTCTCGAGAGACGTTCTGTGGGTTCGCCCGTCTCGTCCATCCTCTCGGGGAGGCACCCGGCTCGAACCCTCCATCTTTTAGGTGGAGTGCTGGTGTGTCAGTGGCAGATGGGAGTCCTCCACTGCGTCGTTTGTATCGGGCTACTCGGATCGATGCCGGTTCTGTCTGATGAGGGTTTTATTCCTTCCTTGGATGTCTGATCCCATACCCTCCCTCTCTTTCCCTGTCCTCTGCACAGGACGCGTACTGACCACTCTCAACCCTTTCGTACCTTCTGATGCGTCACCGTCCCCATGCAGAAGGCGTGACCACCCTCTTTGCTTTTCCTGTAGAATCTTGCCCTTGTACTCTGAGACTCGCTGTGAGTGGTCGCCCCGTGATGCTCCCTTCCAGTGCCATACCTGCAATGCAAATCTCTCCTTTTGTACTCAATTGCGTCCATATGTGTGCTTGGCCCCCTTCAGCCCCGACCAGAGGATGTATACAATTTTGACGCGCCAAAGCGCCAGACTGCGCGCTCCAGCATCAAATCTATCCGCTGCGCCAGCGATTTGCGGCTGCGGCCTCAGCTCTTATTCGGTTGCGTCGACTTCAGCGGTTGCCTCATCATCATCATCACCTTCAGCCGGCGCAGAAAGCGCGTCAGCGGCAGCACCATCGGAAGCAACGACACACTATCGCATCACCCTCAGAAGATCGGCCATTGGTCTGCCGGAGCAACGCTCTCTTGTCCTTGCATCCCTCGGACTCAAGAAGCGGCTGTCTAGTGTATACATGCGGCAGGATCCTACTGCGGCGGGCAAGATTCTAAAGGTCAAAGAGCTCGTCGCTGTCCAGAACGTCAGAAGGGCGACGGCAGAGGAGGCGTTCTGGGTTAGGCAAAATTGGACAGATCGGGTGCGGACAGGATTGCGACTGGACGCTTTGATGGCGGCGTCTGCTCCAGCGGCGACTGCATCGACTCAACGGCCTTCTTCGAACGGACTTTCTAGCGAAGATGATCTCGAGGGGGAAGACGTCTGGATTGATGAGAACGGATTCGTGGTGGATGCAGGGAGGCAGGGAAAGAAGGCGCCGCGGGGTTACAGGGTTGTTGGCAATGTGCTGGATGGGACAGGCGAGCAGATCCAAGTGTAATCGCAAAATCTTCTGCGCAAGAACCTCACGGAATTGGTGATGGGACCTCCCCAGCAGTATCAGAGCAACTAGTGATTGACGTCAAATTTGCAAGTGCGAAGGTGGTACAGAATGAGAATGTAGCAGAGGATCATGACGAGCCCAAATCTGCAGGGGTAGACACCATCGTTAGTTGGCAGGTAGAGAGCAGATGGCACTTTAGCATGGCTCACATTCAGCTTTTAATGCTCTCTTCCGTGCAGATAGGATGAAGGCTTCCATCTCCTTCCGATCGGGCATCTTGGGCATCTCCAATTCCTCTGGTCTCAGCAGGCTCTCAGGTCCCGCCTCAGGCTGGACTGCGCGTGTTCTAGCGCCATCGCCCGCCCTATATTGTTCCCCTTCCTCGTTGCTCGCCGATGAAGTCGGATCAGCTTCTTCGTAGCCGTAGTAGGATGGAGGTTGGTTCGCAAATCGTTTGTACTTCTTCGACTTGAACGACTCCAGCTCTTCTTCTTGCTCGGTTGTGCGATTTAACAGCTCTTTCACACCTGGCAGGTCCTTTGCTCTCCCAAAATATCTGAGGGAGGCGCACCGGGACGAGGTGCAGGGAGCAGAAAACAAGCAATGTGAGCTCCACCCTGTGTTCAGAATGATTCATGTTCACAAAATTGAGACACTCACTTGTAGCCGCGGGTTCCTGGTACCTCCCTTCCCGCATCATCGAGCATCTTTGGCACTCCCCTCTTGTAATTGGCTCCGCCCAGCGCCAAGATCTGGTTCTCCCAATGGCCCTTTTCCCTGATCAGCTTGTTGATCTCGTCGTTGATATCGCGGACCTCAAAGTCGGTCAAGCCCGTGTCTTGAATCTTGGACACCTTGCGGGAGATTTCTCGCATGACTTCGCCGCGCCAACGTTCTGCTTCCTTCACGGACGAGACGGAGGATGCCAGCCGCGGCCGCCGGGTGGGTGTGCGGGTCATCAGGCCGAGCTCGGCCGCCTGGGCCTCGCGGAAGCGGTAGAGCAGACTTTGTGCTTTCTCTTGATTACGCGCCATGTCTGCCACAGAGAGAGGACGGTGTTGATGAACGTAGCTCGTGGTGAATCCCAAGAATGGAACTGAGTGGATGAATGCACTGATGGGCCTCTCATATGGGAAAATGAGTTGAGATGGCAAATTTTGGAATATTGGGACACTCGACGTTCCAGTCAGCACTCATGAACATCCACGCATTCACAACCACATGCCACGATGCGCACACTCTGCAGATGGCAGCTGGAATCTGGTCACCGTGAGCGGGAACGGCACGTACTCACATTCTTGATTGCAATGGCTGCTGCAGTGAAGATCGTGATGCGTACAACTGTCAGAGGGCCATGACTGACAAACCCATCTCATACCTGCTTCTATGATTGAAGTAGAGCCATCTTGCTGATCTCATCTTTCCCGGATGTCCTGTCTCCCATCCTTCCCTCCATCGTCTGAGCTCAACCCTCATTCCCTCAACTGAGCAGAGCTGATTCGTATCTCACATGCACTACAGCCCAGAAGCCGCCCGTCTCTCTCAAGTCTCTCTTTCCTCATGCCCTTCCGGTTTGCCCGACATCCAAGGAATCGCAACGAGCTCAAAGATCTCTTTAGATCCTCTTCAGCCCAAACGCACGTCGACTCATCGATTCCCAGGCCGCCATCAGCCAAACGCGCAGTGGTGGGACACCCCAGTGTTACCACATCCTCTTCTCACGTCGATGATGCAGACGAAAGCGTTTGCCTACAAGATTCTTCAACGGGTGTCGTAACGGAAGACGAGGCATCTATTTCCTGCCCAGACACCTCATTCTCCGGTGATAGGTGAGCTCTGATTTCGCGGATCAACACACGTCTGCTGACCCAGGGGCTGACATCGCACGCACGCCTTCTGGGACTGATCTTTTTGTACAGCGGAAGTGGATCCGTGCGGAGGGTCATCTCAACGCGCCATCACTACCTCTTTGCACGATGCTACCAGCGCTCACGACGACCGGGCGGAACCACTGGTACTCCTCATCAAGTAGCCTGCCCTCCCACTGCAAACGATCAAGGCGACAGCTCCTGCTCTTCGAAAGATTCAACCTCAGAGCACTTGTTCCTGCCTAAGGGTACGAGGAGCACTCGACGGGCAAGCTTCTGCTCGACAGATCAGCAACCCATCGAGCCCGTCAGACATGCGCGCCGGCTGACCTGCGACGGTGCCACCTTCTCTGTGGAGCTTTGTGACCGCTGAGGATCTGAGACTGTGTCATTCTGGAGCTGCGAGTGCTACTGGCACATGTATATGTCATCAGATCGAGATGTTCCAGAGCGAGCATACCCAGCACGGTAGATCTCCGCAATCATTGTTACCAACTCCCTCATCACCATGCACACTTGCTCATCATCATTTCAACCACTTGTGTGATCTGTGACGTGGATGCTCGGAGCGTTTTTTCCCCAGTTCCTCTCGTAGCCCGAGTGGAAGCAACCACTTTACAACAAGCAACAGCTTCCTGAGGCAACTTCGTATCTCTTCGAGTCGTACCCTGAGCCGCTTGAACAGTCATGGCTGACACTGCTGGCGCAGCTACCGGCGATGCTCCAAGGCCCAGATTCGGGTCAGTCCGTCAAGTCGCATATGACTTCGCCGAGGCCGCCCTCGACGTCCGCGCCTTGAGCAATGACATTCGCATACGCTCTGCTGCCCTCAACCAGACTCGCTATGAGCAAGCGTCGGCGTCGAGCATGTTGGGAACCATCTCAACCTCCGATCTTCGCAGCCTGGTAGCTGCGCGCAAGATGGTCCAATTCCTGGGTGCCTTGCGCCCATCCGAATACGAGGACGTCCAGCTACTTCTCGAGCGAGCATATGTCCTCTACAAGCTCGAATACGAGCGCGAGTACCAGAGACTGGCTCAAGACGGGTCTGGTTCTGGTTCTGGCTCCTACTCTGCTTCTTCCACGTCATCACAAAGAAACATGTCACGGACAATCACAGAGGACGATGCTACGCTCCTGCAGGCCTTCTTGACAACGGTTCTCGACTGGGTGCCCCTCAACAGTCTTCGAGACGGCCTGCTCATAGACGAGGACGACTATATAGAGCAGCGTCTCTCGAATCCCAGCTTCGAAGCTGCCCATCGACGCTTCTCAGACG
>LAXH01000104.1:0-51186 GCA_001006505.1 Tilletia horrida | reverse complement strand
CCCAACCCCCGCCACAACGAAGTCTAGCTTTGGCAGAGACACTGTCCGTCTCAAGGCACGGGCCCTCGTACGCGTCCTGGACTTGAGCGAGGATGAAGACACCCAGGAAGCATCGGCAGACGAGCAGTTATTCGCAATGATCCGGAGTAGGTAAGTAGGGACGGCTCTAAGCACCCTGGTGTTGAGCAAGGAATTGGGCTGATCAGCATGACGGGATGCTCCTTTCCATGTTTGAACAGTGACGAGGGGTTCCTGCTCTCGATTCAAGCATCTGCGCCCATCCGACGCCATTCCAAATATCTTCACATCCTTACCAAGAGATGTGTATTCCTGCTGGAATCCTCCTTCCGACTCCGTCTCATGGTTCATTACGCCCGAGAGTCCCCGGCACGTATCTCACCTCAAAGCCGGAGACTCTCGGCATGTCATGCTATCTGGAAGCTGAGAAGCATGGTCAGGGCTCCGTCAGATGACCAAGAAACAAATGAACTTCTGTCCGGTGCGTTGCCTATCAAATCAGCGCGGAAGGATCGTAATAACCTGCGTTCGTCGCGATCAGCCGGCGCGGCATCCCTCGAACTCTACGAATTCGATGCCCTCTCCTTCCACTCGATGCTTTATAAACGGCTTGATGACCGCGATGTCGTCGCGCTCATGGAGGAAGAGTTATCGGTGACGCACCCGGAAATCGCCTCCCTCCCGACGCGAATGCCGCTTCAGGTTCCACGACCCCCTACAGTGCATGCCGCTTT
The DNA here is from genome assembly GCA_001006505.1 of Tilletia horrida. NCBI lineage: Eukaryota > Fungi > Basidiomycota > Exobasidiomycetes > Tilletiales > Tilletiaceae > Tilletia > Tilletia horrida. The sequence continues at coordinate 50,434 of LAXH01000104.1, read as the reverse complement.
GGAAGCTCTTCACCGAAATGCTCCCGTTGAAGGTCCGGCAAACGCAAACTTCTGGAGGATGGTGGCACGAGCTCTTCCAAACCTGGTTGGTGACTTCAGAGGAGGGATGGACAATGGCGCTCCATTTGATGCCCGCCAAATATTCCAGCGACGACCTCGGGAGGATTTCTCTCTAGGGGGCCTCATTCGTGCACTCGTCCCAGAATCTGTGCAACGCGCAATCTACAACACTGTCGTGCCCGGGGCGATCCGAATCCTGATCTCGACCCCAGAGGCACGAGGATTGTTGCCTGGAATGCTCGTGCACACGGGCTGGCTGCTATTCAAAGTGTTCATCCTGATCACTGTCCTCACCAGTCGGCTCGGCATTCCTGTACCGAACCAGCATCATTATCGGGCCAGGGCACAACGAGCGGCTGGACAGAATGCGGCAGGACAAGGCCAGGGACAAGCACAGCAAAACGCCGCAGGAGCGAACGGAGCGAATGCTGCGGCCAGACTGACGACACTCATCGGCCTTCTACAGCTCGTGGACAACGCATTGGCCTTCATCGGCATGCCGGACTTTTCGACGTACTGGCAGATGTACAGCGTCTGCCTTGCTGCGGCCATGTTCATCCTCTGGGACATGGAGCGATGGTTCAAGCGCCGCCTCGACAGCATACGCCGAGAACAACGCCGAAACCAACGAGGAAACAATGTTGCTGGTCGGGCAGTCCCACCTCCTGCACGGGTTGCGGCCGCCGGTGGTGGCGAAGCTGCCGGTCAACCAGGTCAAGATACTCCCACACCGGCTGATTCGACAAATGCAGGGGCAAGTACTGATGTGGCGGCCACCAAGAAGCCGCCTACTGCGCCGCCGTTGTACCCGCCTCCCGTGTACTCACCTCGGCGAATGACGATTCTGACCAGGCAACGACGTGAAAGAGGCCAACAGATCCGCTTTGGCTTATTTGCAGCCATGGCGCTCGGCCCAGGTCCGTTACTGAAGTACACCCTGGAATGCTTGGCGTACTATGGCATGGAGAGCGAAGACGAAGAGTTAGGACTCATTCTGCGTTCCCAGGCGCCATTTGGAGCGATTCTTGATGATAGCACGGGCCTGATCAAATCAGTGTACCATCCTACCATGCGAGCGCAGTCGACTCGGGCCGCTCAACGATTGCGAGCACCCGCGCGTCAGGTTCGGGTTCTGTACGCTGACATTGAGGACGAACACCCCGGTGCGGTCCATCGGACAGGCAGATTGCCTCTGTCCCTGATGGCACAACAGCTTGCGCAAGACAACCAGTCGAGATGGGCGATCATGACGACTCTCGCTCTCGAGATTGTCTGGAGACTGAATCTGGCGTTCATCTTGATGACGATCAGTCTGATTCCAGAGTGCGAGATTCTGCGCCGGAGGGCCATCGATCGTCGCACCGAGGTCTGGAGAAATGCTCGACGTCGAGAAATCGAACGACGCGCCAAGGAGGCTGAGTACCGCGAGGAGCTGGCTCGATATCAGGAGGAACAGTTGGCGGACGAGCGTCAAACGCAGCAAAACGCGGACGCCCCCGCTGAGCGCGAACAATCCTCAACATTCATGGCAAACGCTAAGCCGGAGGCCACTTCCTCGGCCATCCACACGAGCGAAGGAGGAGACGATACCGGCACGGACGGCATTCGACGACGGACTGCGGGAGCAGATGCGGGGACATCTGGAGATTCTGCAGTCGGTGGGAACTAAGGCAACAATCAGATTTCTGCTATCTTAATCCACAACACCAACATCACAAGGTCAGACATCACAAGGTCGAGCATGGCCACCATCATTGTATGCGCACTGTCCACAGATAGACATCCCACGGTCACCTTTCCCCTCACACACATGTACCACCAATCCCGTTCATCCTCATCCAACTGTTCACCTGTAATGCAAATGAGCGTGTCAACGTTCCATTCGCACGTGTCTCTATACGAATTCGAGGGATGTCCGTTTCAGTGTATTATAACCGTTTCTCGACCTCGACTCCGATCCGAGCATATGTGGGCCGGCGCAGAGTTTGTGGGAGAAGGGAGGGAGTCTGGCGGAATCGGAAAAGCCCTCCGCCCATGACCGCTCGGCAGGGACGAGTCCCGAGGAGACAGCGGTCCGCAAAAAAAGCGACGGCTCATGGTCGCGGTTCAAGACCAGGCAGGAACAAAAAATCCGCCAGTCCAAACCTGCTCGATGTGCACGCCGTTTTGCATCCTCCCGCAATTTTCCCCTATGATGCCGAGGGGTGGCCACGGAGCTGGAGAACAAATCCTCATCGCACGAAGGGCCAGACTCGACCATCACCTCCTGCAACCAAAACGTCATGCGGCCAAGCGGCCACGCCCAGGAAAGGAATCTCACGACGGCTCTTCCTAATTGGTAGTTTTGGTATGGTTTTCAAAGCAGTCATCTTTGTATCGGCAGACTCCTTGACTGCTGTAGTGGGGGCGAGTCAAAGGAGGGGGTGAAGGGGGGAAGAAGAACAAGAGCTGACATACCTGTGGATCTAGCGGCCTTGCCCTGCTCGCGTCGTGACCGAGCTGGAGTGTTTGGAGAGGTCGGTGATGGTGGATCAGATGAAACAGGGTGGATTCCCAACTTTCTTTTGCCTGTCTGCGCAAGAAGAAAATGACGACTTGATGTTTCGGCCGAGAGATTTGTTTGTTGATGCGCCCGATGCGAGTGTCTGCCCGAAATGCTTGCCCGAGCATGTCCAAGAAGCAAAGGGTGGATGTCGATTGGACAGGAGGGGGAGAATCAATCCATCTGGTTTGACATCGCGGTGACCGAGCAGCCAAGTTCCTCATAAGCACGGCCAGAACCAGACGTCCTTCGTCCTGTCGGTTTGCTCGCCTTTGTTCGGTTGCATCTTTCTTAAGATTCACACGTTCACCCCTGTTTCCCTGCTTAAACACAAGATGCCTGCGCCTCACCAGGACCGCATTGGCGGATTAACATTCCTCGCCTTCTTCTTGTTCCCACTGTACTCTCTGGGCTTTGTTGTTCTGGGCAGGGTATTGCCGTTTCTTTTCCCTCAGGTCGCTCCTTCCTCGGCCAAGGTCAAACGCATCTCTCGCGATATCAAGGGCAAGAATGTCATCGTTACTGGAGCAAACTCCGGAGTCGGGTCTGGCATCACCAAGGAGTAAGCTTGATTGACGTCTTGTCACGATTGCTTTTCCTTATTGACACCTTGTGTGCCTGACCTTTTCATTCATGTTTCTGCAGACTGCTTCGTCGTGGCGCCAACGTCACCATGGCCTGTCGTTCTGCCACTCGTGCCGAAAAGGCCCGCTCCGAGTTCATCAGCGAACTGTCTGCACAAGGATTTGCGTCGGACGATTTGGAGAAGAGGCTGACCGTCGCTCAGCTGGACACCAGCAGCTTGGCCAGCGTCCGTGAGTTTGGCAAGGCGGTCGTTGCGTCCGGCAGAAAGGTGGACCTGCTCTACCTCAATGCGGGTATCGGCGGCGCCACGCCCGACGGAAACGTGCTGACAAGTGATGGGTTTGAAGTAATCTAGTGAGCGCACTTGGTTTTCCCGCTTTCCCGCAGAGGCTACATGCTCAACAATATTGTGTGTCGCAGCCAAACCAACTTCCTTGGCCATTTCCTTCTTGTGAACCTGCTGGAGCCAATCCTGGCCGAGGATGCGCGAATCGTCTCCACCTCGTCCTTCGGAGCCCTCCTCGCCCTTTCCTGGAAAGACTTTAGCACTTCCTCAGTAGTGGGCAAGGCCGACCCCGGCTTCCACTTCTCCGAATCCGCCGTCTTCTCCGAAGCGACCAGCAGGACCATGTCCGGTTATTCCTACTCCAAGGCCATGCAGATCATCTTTACTCGCGCCCTGAACGACCGAGCTCTCGCCACTGGCTCTCAGCGCAAAGCATTTGCCTTCCACCCGGGCCTGGTGTCCAGCAACTTTTTCACCTTGACTCGCCAGCTCAACAAATTGGACTTTGTACGCCTCGTCGGCTCGCTCGAAAGTGTCCTTGGAGTCACTCCCGAGGAGTCGGCGCAGACGCCGGTGTTGTTCGGGCTGCTCACTGACGAGGGATTGGGTCCGCGCTCGCGTTGGTCAAAGGTCTATGAGCGGGGCATCGCATTCACCACCCCTCAGGAGTACCTCGACCCTGACCGCTTCTGGGTCCGATGGAGTGCGGACGCCGGCATTGATGCCGACTGGGCCGTCTGAGCCTTGCTTTTGTCCTTTTTCGTTCCATACCAGCATACCGTAGACTTGGAATATTCAAAGTATCTCATAGAGTGTCTTCCCCTTAGCCTCTAGCTGATCGAAGGAATTCCTGGGTAGCTGTTCAGAATCTGGATCGCTTCTTCAATCTATGAAAATGTGTTTGATCGCATCTAAGCGTTGTAATGGAGATGGCAGGATGACAGCAAGGGGTGAAGGATCGTTCAAGACAGCAGGCAGACTGGCATGGGAAGGGCAACACTGTGGTTGATGGTGGACTCCATCTCAGCGCGGTCCAGCTCTCCGACATGCACCAATCGTTCGTACTCCAGGGCGAGGGCCGTGTAGACACTAGCGAGTTCCAGATGCGCGACCGACTTGCAATTGAGCGGTCCCGTGCGGATCTCATCACGAGGCTGAGCAACTTGAGTCGCATGGTTGTCGCTCAATGCTCCGACGTGTCGAAGAACAGCTGTGACCATCGGGTGCAACTCAGTCGCTTCGTCAGCTGCCCTTCGATCCGACCGGTACTGCATCGCTAGAGTATAGAGTGCGGTTCCCAACAGCTGACGACACGCTCCAGGTTTGACCGCAAGTCGCATCGAGTCGTCAGCTGGTGGACTGCGGCTCCCGAAGCCGGAAGACGCCGTCGAAGGAGATCTTGGGTCGATTTTACCGTTCTGCGTCGGGTTCGAACGTGGCCCGGCACCACGTCTGGCCGAATCGCGCGCCTCGTCTTCCGCCGCGCTTGCCATCTCGAGATACTCGGCCGGGATCAGCAGTGGGCTGCCGAGCGCAGCGCTGAGAATGGACACGATCGTTCTGTTACTGGCAGGCTTCCCGACGGCAAACACCCGTCGGCGCATGTGTTGAGCAGCGTTGGTGGAAGCATTGTCCGCCTCGGTGGTTTCAGCAATCGAGTCGCGCAGCTTGTAGAGGTCGGCACGGATCGTGAGCGCCTGACCTTCGAGCAGACAACGGGCATTTGCGCGCAAGTCTGAGAACTCGGTGACTCGACAGCCTCGCTCGAAACGACGAATGTCATGGATGCCGGATGTGATGACCACGCGCGTGAACAGCTGCATCTCGTTCCAGTATGGATCAGCAAAAGTCACCAGCTGACAAAGAATACTGGCGTGTTGCATACCTTGTCGTCCAGGCCGATGGAGCCTCCGCACGGCACCACATTTGCGAGACGTTCCACGACGGACCAACGATCGTTGCAATACGCCGTTCGCACAATCTTTCGCGCCACTCCATGACCTTCATACCGTACTAGATGGAGGTACGTTGGCATAGAGACGCTGTCTCCTCTGTTCACCGACGTAATTGGGATTGGAATGATGACATTATCCGGACCGGCCCGGAGTGGACCGCTACCAGCTGCAACGATGAGAGAGTCGTCCAGACCGAGCTGGACGATGGCGTCCCCAGGTTGGAGCAAGCAGGAGGTTGCCAGGGCCACCTGCGATGTGACAGGTGGCAATATCTTACATTCTGTGGGCGTGAGAAGAGAATCAGCGAGGCGATTCTTCCCCTCATGAGCCCATTCCATGATCGAAAACATTCTTACCTTGACTCAGCCTAAATCTCTGGGAGAGCCATCGTCCTGGCTGGACTCCTTCGCCGGTCAGGTCGAACGCAACGTCTCCGAGTGCATCGACAAGTTGAGAGGTAAAGCTACCTCCCACGACGGCAAGCTTGGATAGATCCCACGTGCCTGAACTTGCATTGGTCATCAAGGTACATGCAGCTTCGTCAGGGCTCCAGCTGTTGTGACGGACGAGTGTATAGTTTGAAAACGCGTCAGACACACAGATAAAGGAAGGAAACAAGACGATGAGATTGTGCTCACCTCGGCAGCTCTCCTGTCAAGAGGGACACGATCAAGCCCGCCATGGTCGTGACCTTGCCAATCCGCTGCCAAGCTGTCGCCAGAGTGTCTGCATCTTCCAATCGCGACGTACTGAGCTCCTTTTCAGCAGCTGATCGGATCCGTAGCAACGAAGCCGCGAAGCGCATTCGATCAGCAGCCGCCGTCGTTCGTGGCGATAAAGTTGTCGACTCGCTCTGTGGAACCACAGAGCCTAGATGGGTTTGCAGCTGGCCGAAAGCAGCCTCAATGGAAGCTGCTTCTGTGTCGAGTGTCCAGTCTTTCTGGTTCGGCACAAAGGGCACAGCGAAGAACGAGGGGCAACCTAGCTGCGCAGTGAGCGACTTGGTGGGATCGAGGATTGCGAGAAATTCAACAGCGGTGCTGCTCAGCAGTATGGGCACATCCACCTGGCGAGGAATGGCATGTATTCCATGGTCAGAAACAAGCCCACTGGAATTGGCGGGACATCCCACTCACGACCCCGCTGACTCCAATGGAAGTGATCCGGCTCATCACACTTTCTTTACGATCCGGCAGCGGTTGAGAGCAGATACTAGCAGCGGAAAAGTCGACGACGGAATTGGAAATGTTGTCGAAAGTTGCCTCTGACAGATTGTCCAAGATTGCGTCGAGAGCTTTGACGAGGAGCCCGACTGGGGTGAGAGCACTTTTGGGAGAAGATTGGTTGCCATGCATGCTAGCAGTGTAGATTCCTCTCTTGGTCCTGCGGTGCGGGTGAGATTCGACCAATATGCGTCAGGTACACTTTCGCTTGACCTCTGGTCAAGACAAAAGTAGTTTACTCACTGAAATTCTGGGAAGGAGGTGTCAAAGTCGACAGTCTGTTGCCAGATGATGGCTGGGTCTGTCGAGCTGGAAGAGGCGGAGCTTGAAGTTGTGCCCGAATCATTGGAGAGAGGCGAGGGTGGAGTCAAGCACGAAGTGTAAGGGTTGAAGACGAGGGCAGACATTTGGTGGAGCTGGACATCGACTGCTAACACTAGGCCTTGGGGGCCTAACGCATCTCCCGGTGCCGCGGCAACAGCCATGACTGGAGCGGCCGTGCCAAATGGAAGAAACCTTCTGGAAAGCTGCTTTTTTGGTCGGATGGCCAAAAGAAGGTGAGGAAAAAAGGTGAGTCGTTTATCAGAGGGATGAGAAAGGAGGAAACAGAGATTCCTTCTTCTTTTCAGTTCATCACAACATGGGAGGGCCGGCGTAAAAAGGATTTGAGAAGGTCAGCATGCGCATGAGCCAGCGTGTCCATTTTGGGCAGCAGGACCAGGAATCCTGCGCCCGCTGGGTTAAGTTCACCCGACGGAAGAGCAGAAAGAGCCAGTGAGTGAGAGGGAGATGAGAACCCGGAAAAGAAATCAACCGCATGTATGAGGTGGAGACTCATTTCGCTGTCAAGTCAGACGGCAAGGGCCCCGTGTGGCATGGACCCGGCGGAATAGTCGTCGACGGCGGAGTCGAGAGGCCCGGACTGGAGAGGCGCCTGTGTTGACTCATTGGTACATCCGATGCATGTGATCAGGCAGAGAACGCGAGACATCGCCGGTTGGCGCATGGACAAGGTTTGCGAGGATGCGTTTGATGAGAATGCTTGCGTGCACAACGTGAGCAACAAGAGAAAGGAGAAAAGACGAATTTGTGTGACAACGAGTTGAATGAGACTGGAAAGCAGACGTCGTCTAGGACGCAGACAAGAAGTTTTTCGCCTTGATCTTGGCCTTGTTCGCCTTTCTGAGCTCCCCCTTCCGTTTGGACTCGTCGCGAGCAGCGGCCTGCTGGGCTTGTGCGAGCGCCAATGCTGGATCAACAGTCTGCGGCGCACTGGCAATGGAACTTGAAATGTCCTCGCCGAGACTCTCGGACGCAGCGGCGGCGGCTGCGCGCTGTGTTCCGCTCTGATCCGCTCCGGCTGCTGCGGCCGAGTCAGCCGCACGCTGCGCAGCTCTCTTGGCGGCTTCGGCCTTGGCTCGGAGCTCCTTCATGGCCTTCTTCTGGGCGACTCGAAGTTCACCTTTGCTCATGTTGGCTGCGCCGGCAATAGACAGGCCGCCAGAGGACTGGCCGGACGAGGTTTCGATCAGGGACCAAAGCCAGCTCGGATATGCATCGTCAGGGAGAGCGACGGGTTCAGCCTTGTCCTTGTAGATGCCCAGGCCTGATAGCACCGTTCCTGGTGGGCATGCAGAGACATTTGGATCGGAGGCTGTGTTTGGTGGAGCGGTTCAAGGTGCATCAAACTTGAGCACGACGGCAGCATGTAAGGCTGGATTATGCGGTGGCTTCACTCACGTTCTACGAGCTTGACACCGGTGGAAGCTTGGGAGGCCTTTTCCGACTTGGGAGGAGGTTTGGCTTGACCTTTGGCGGCTTTGGCTTGCGCATACGAAGACGTGTGAATGCCGGCTGCTCTTCTGTATGCGGTGCCTGTTTGGGAGAGAGGGCAGCGGTATGAGCATGAAGCGATCGAGGAGGAGCTAGTGGTGCTCGCAGCGCTCGAGAGCAAAGCGCCTGCAATCGTTCTTGATGATCGCATCCTGTGTCGATTGTGTGCAAGAATGTGTATCTGTCGTCTGACAGAGAAGTGTTCCTTTCGAGGTTGGAAGAAGCGTCGCTGTGAGGAACCTCCACTTGACCTATGTTTTCCCACGCTACGCGTTCCCTCGGAGCTTTTCAACTCCCAACACTCACTTCTCCCATGCCTGTCCCAATCTTGGCACTTGGCGTTGGCAGCTCGCCCCTGCTTGGCTGGACGATCAAGGTGGCCACGGGGAGCTCATCAGAAGCAGACATTCCTCCCCCCTCTGACAATGCTTTCGATGCCCCGAAGTCGAATACTTGCGCGATCAGACTGCTTTGCTGGATCACGCGAGGTGGGATGGTGTGTCTGGGGCTGCCTGAGTGAACAGGTCGAGCATTGTCAAGCTCCTGGACCTGGCGATGCAGCAGTCCGTTCAGCACAGAGGCAGGGCTGTTGTCCCTGATGGTGTCGTGAGTCGTGACCATGTCACCTCTTTCTTCATGATCTCACTGTACTGCTCGTGTGTATGCGTGATCTCGTGTTGTGACTTTTGAGTTCTGAGCCACCCGAGGCGGTGACAGAAGGCTATGTAATGAATCCAGCCAGCATTTTGCCAGGACAAAAGGATGGTTTAATAACTGACCGAGCATGAGGACGATCTGGCAGATCTTTGCTCAGGATCCTCATCTCTAGTAGGACTACAATTTTTGTATGTGGGAGGGAATCAATCCAAACTTGCACTCGCTTCCTATGAGGAGGGTTGTAATGCTCGATACAACCTGTAGCCTGGTTTGCCAGTGAGAGATGCTAAGGTGAGATTAACTTGACTGTGCCTTGCTGCATGTTAAGACTGGTTCCTTGAAGCCATCAACGCCTTAACGCGAGGGCTCGGTTCTCGAATCTTGCACAGCTCGAGCCTTCGGGATGTGTCCATGCGTACACATTGCATTCATTGATTCTGTTGTTCCTCCAATGAGTAGTGAGGGGCGCGGGCCCGCGCTGAAGAGAGGTGGCGCTCAGCGAGGGAACCGGCCTCCGAGGGCCGGGCGTCGAGAGCTTGGATGAGAATCGTGCAGCGACTGATGTTGCATCACACTCGTTCGAGAGACACTTTTCTTCCCATCCGTCCAGACTCCAGAGCTCCGTCTTGCTCTGAGGAAATGTAGTTCCGGGTCGATGTGTAGATCTCGGTCCCTACAGTCAATGTATGTAGCACAAATGGACAAAGCATGGTGATATCGCCGATGCTATTCCAGGGAATTCGCCAGGACAGGCTGGACATCCATTATTCCCTGCCGAACAATTGACCCCGCCCACAAGAGAGAGAGCAGCGCAAGGGCAGCGATCATCACCCTCGCTCAAAGCTGATACCATGCCGCTTCGCCTGCATACGATTGATTCGCTTCAGCTTTGAGGATCTGCGACAACAATGTCAATCTCACTTCGTTGTTTCGCTTTTGTGCTGCCAGACTGTATGCTGTCATCGGGGTCTTGAGACGCTGCTGGTAGTGGGGCCCTAGATGCCTGGCAAAGGGGTCATCTGGATAGGTTTGTAGCTCAAAAGGGTCAGGGCTGAGAGTCTGGAGGCAGTTTGTATTTTGATGAACAGACAAACGAGGTTTGGATACAGAAAGATAGTTTCCAATTCTTTCTTCTTCCGTTCGATCTCCCTTTGAGAAATGCGGCGGCAAGCGTGGTGAAGACTTGCTAGCGAGTCTTGTCAGCCAGTAGCGGTGAGAGCCGGCCCAGTTTCTTGAACAAGGCTATCCCTAAGGCCAATACGATAGGGTAAGGAGGTTCTCGCCTACTACAGATTCCCCACCCAGTCAGTCAGTCAGTCAGTCAGTCAGTCAGTCAGTCAGTCAGTCAGCCAGGCCACCCGCCAGCCAGCCAATCCATCAGGTCACACAAGCATCACCCCAAGTGGGTTTCCTCAACACCGAGCCTTGCCACCTTTGCGTTCCTTTGCTTGACTTGCCTGACCAACACCTTCCATCTCCCCTACCACCACCCTTCCCTTCCCGCCCCCCGTCCCCCTCTCCCTCGTCTGACCCACGGTCCAGGTTGAAAGGCAGCCAGCCATCTGTCTGGTCGGATCATCATTTCCAAGCTGGGTGAGTAGTGAGCGAGCAGGCGGGATGGGGCCTGTTTCCATATTGGCCCCAAAAAATGCCCACTTTGATCGCCTGATATGCAGTCCTCGCTAACAGCCAATCGTTCGTTCTACTACTTCACGCACACGCACACGCACATCTGCATATACGATCTCGCATACACCCCCACCCCCCACCCACTCTTTGGCTTTGTCCATTGATTCCAGACTACTTCCTGCTTCGGTCCTGGATCAGATTGATTCCCTCTCCAATTTGAGGCAAGCCCGGCGGACATCAAATCACCTCTCCCATCGAACCATCACCCACATCCTCCACCAGCGTGAGTCTCTCTTCTCTACCAACCACCTCTGCCAATGTGTGGCAGCTGCTGCAGTAGTCCAAAGTAGTACAGTAGTTCGACTTACTGAACCAAGCCATCTATCTTCTCGGCTTGCCTCCCCCTCATTAGCCTCCAACTCCCACCATTCTCTTCAAGCCTCCCTCTCCCTTCGTCTAAATCTCGCCCGCCACTCTCTGTCAATCGACTGTGTCTCTTCAACACGGACATCTTCCACCATGCCCAGCTCCACCGGCCACGGCTCCCAAGTAGGCGCCTATCCTCCTCCTCAAACAACCTCGTCCACTTCATCTTCTCGTCCTGGCAAGTCTGGTAACCCTGCCTCCGATCTCGACGCATCCCATCGCAGATCCGGCTCCAACACCACCCAGTCCACCCGGTGTATCATCCACCCACAAGGCTGCACTCCTGAAGAGCACCAACGCGATCTCCAGGCACGCATTTCCCAGAGCCCACAGCAGCTCTACGCCAGCCGCACCTACCAACCCCACAAGGGCTACCACTACCTGCCCGGCCAGATCCTCCCAAACCCAGAGGGCGATCTCGGCTCCACATCTACACCCACCCCTCTCGCTGGAATCCCCATCTCCGAACGCACAGCCCGTGAGCAAGGTGAACGAGTCTTCCGTCGTCGCAGTCGAGACATTGTCATGGAACGTGCACGCTACCGTGAAGAGCGCGAACGCGAGCAGGAGCACAGAGAAGGCAACGGACAACCACCACAATACCAGCAATATTCCAACTATGGATCTCAGCATGGCCACCAGTCCAGTGTCTCGCATCCTCTCGCCGAGGAATCCGAGCACCCCTCACACGACCACATGCACCCTGCACACGTAGCAGACACGGCTGCAGAGCAGAATGGTGCATTCAATGCCACCGCATTGCTTGCTGCTGCTGCCGGAGCCACGGCCTCCAACGTCGGTCCACCCTCTGCCCTCCAGTCGGCGTACGACAATGAGAAGCGTGCATACGGCGGGTCCCATCTGCAGCGCACCCCAAGCAATGACAGCACCCATCTTGACCACACCCACCTGGATCACAACGACGAGAAAGCGGCCATCCGGGCCGCCGCCAAATCATCCTCACAGGTTAGCAGCAAGAAGCGTGACGACAAGAGCGGCAACTCGGATGAAGACCGGGACGCCAACAGCGCTCACGTCTCCATCGACAGCAAGGAGGAACCCCAGGCCTACCGAGCCACGCTGAAAGACTTGTTCCGCTACGCCACCAGATGGAACCACTTTTTCAACTTCATCGGTATCGCATGTGCCTTTGCCGCCGGTGCTTCTCAACCACTCATGACCATCGTCTTTGGTAACCTCACCACCAGCTTCTTGGACTATCAGTCCATCCTTTCGAGAGGAGCAGACGCCCCCATCGAAGAGCTTCTCCGAGCACGGACCGACCTGCAAAGCAAAGTCAACCGGGATGCTCTCCTGCTCGTCTACATCGGAACCGGCATGTTTGCTGCCACTTACATCTACATGGCCACCTGGGTCTACACCGGAGAGAAAATTACCAAACGCATCCGTGAACGCTACCTCGCCGCCATTCTTCGACAGGAAGTTGCTTACTTTGACAGTCTCGGTGCCGGTGAAATCACGACGCGCATTTCCTCCGACATCGCTCTCATCCAAGAAGGTATCAGTGACAAAATCCCCTCGAGTCTCATGTTCTTGGCCACCTTCTTCGCCGGTTTCATCGTTGCCTACGTGCGATCGTGGAAGCTGGCGCTGACCATGACGAGTACGATTCCCTGTGTGATGATCTCCGGAAGTGTGATGAACGTGTTCATCGGCAGGTGGCAACAGCTCGAACTCGACCACGTCGCCCATGCTGCCACGCTGGCCGAAGAGGCCTTTGGCACAGTCCGAACCGCCAAGGCTTTTGGTATCGAGTCGAGACTGGTCAGCCTGTACGACAAGGACAACAAGCGCTCCACCGAGACTGGATACCGCAAGGCGTTTGTCTCCGGTGTTGGTCTTGGTGTCTTCTTCTTCATCATTTACTCTGGTTACGCTCTGGCCTTCTACTTTGGTTCCAAGCTGATCGCCGATGGAGAGATTGCGTCCGGTGTCGTCATGAACGTCATCTTCTCCATTTTCGTCGGTGCCTTCAGTATGGCTCTGCTCGCCCCCAACTCGCAAGCCCTCTCGTACGCGCTCGCGGCCGGTGGCAAGATTTTCGAGACCATTGACCGTGAATCCCTCATCGACGCCACTTCCAAGGAGGGACTTCAGCCCCAATTCTGCGATGGTACCATCAACCTGCACCGTATCGACTTCTCCTACCCTGCCCGTCGCGAAGTTCAAGTTCTCAGCGACTTCAGTCTACACATCCCCAAGGGCAAGGTCACCGCCCTTGTCGGTGCCTCGGGATCCGGTAAGAGTACCATTGTGCAGCTTGTGGAGCGGTTCTACGACCCCGATGCGGGAGCGGTGCTTCTCGACGGTGTTGATGTGCGCAACTTGAATCTCAGGTGGATGCGTACTCAGATCGGTCTGGTCTCTCAGGAGCCTACTCTGTTCTCCACCTCTATTCGCGGCAACATCGAGCACGGTCTGACCAACTCTCAGTACGAGAGCCTGCCCGACGACGAACGATTCGACCTGGTGATCCAAGCTGCCAAGATGGCAAACGCACACGAATTCATTCAGCAATTGCCTGAAGGCTACGACACCATGGTCGGCGACCGCGCTATCCTGCTGTCTGGTGGCCAAAAGCAACGTATTGCGATTGCCCGAGCGATTGTCAAGAACCCCCGCATTCTGTTGCTGGACGAGGCTACTAGTGCTCTGGACGGTGCCAGTGAGGGTGTCGTCACCGAGGCGCTCGAGAAGGCTTCAAAGGGTCGAACCACCATCACGATTGCCCATCGTCTCAGTACCATCAAGAACGCAGACAAGATTGTCGTCATGGGCAAGGGTGAAATCATCGAGCAAGGCACACACGACTCGCTGTTGGCCAAGCCCGGCTCTGCATACTCTACTCTTGTCAGTGCTCAACGTATCCAGGCCAGCACCGAAACCCAAGTCGTCTACGATGAGGAGGACGAGGTTTACATCGCCGCTGCCAAGGAGCGTGTCCGTCGCGCCAGTATGACTTCTCGCGCCAGCTCTCGTATGAGTTTGAGCTCTCTGATCCTGGGAAAGCAAAGAGAAGAGGAGGAGGCGAACGGAACCAAGGTCAAGCGTCCTGGTGTCGGATACCTGTTCTACCGTCTGGTCAAGATCAACCGCGAGTTTGTTTGGACCCTCTACGTACCCGGTATCGTCTGTGCCTTCGCTTGCGGTGCCGTGTACCCGGCATTTGCGGTTCTGTTCGGTCGCGCTCTGGAAAATTTCTCCAAGTGCTCTCAGCCACACGGTCAACCATGCCCGGAACCCAACCGAGGAGACATGCGACACAACGCCAACCTGAACGCGCTCTGGTTCTTCATCATCTCGATTCTCGCCACTCTTGCCGTCACTGTTCAGACCCACAACCTGATTGCCGCCAGTTCGATCTTGTCCGAACGTCTGCGTAAGATGCTCTACAAGGCCTACCTTCGTGCTGATGTCGCCTACTTCGATGATGACGGCCACTCTTCCGGCGCGTTGACCAACAACCTGTCCGACTATGCGCAGAAGATTCAGGGTCTTGTCGGTGTCACTCTCGGAACTATCATTCAGTCGGTTTCCACGCTCATCGTCGGTTACATCATCGCCCTTGCCTACGGATGGAAGCTTTCTCTCATTGTCATTGCTTGCACACCTCTGACCCTCTCTGCCGGATTCGTGCGACTGCAACTGGTCGTCCTCAAAGATGTCAGGATCAAGAAGGCGCACGAGGGTGCGGCTCAGATTGCCTGTGAAGCTGCCAACTCGGTCCGAACCGTCGCGTCTCTGACACGTGAAGACGCGTGCTTGGCCCTGTACAAGGACGCGCTCGTTGCCCCCGGTCGCGTCGTGCGCAACACTGCCTTCCTGTCCAACTTGCTGTACTCCATCTCCCAAGCTCTGGCGTTCCCCGTCATTGCGCTCGCTTTCTGGTACGGATCCAAGCTCCTGCTCGACAACACTTACAGCTCCGGTTCCTTCTTCACCATTCTTACTGCGGTCGTCTTTGGCTCGATTCAGGCGGGTAACGTGTTCAACTTTGTTCCCGACATGAGCAATGCCCGAGCAGCCACCGAAGAGTCTCTGAAGATGATTGACTCGGTACCGGATATTGATGTCGAGGCCACTGGTGGCGTCGTCCTGGACGACTGCCAGGGCTACATCAAGTTTGACAACGTTCACTTCCGTTACCCTACCCGTACATACCAAAAGGTTCTCCGTGGTCTGTCGCTGGAGGTGAAACCAGGCAGCTTCAACGCCATCGTCGGTGCGAGTGGATGCGGTAAATCGACAATGATTCAGTTGATCGAGCGCTTCTACGACCCCATTGCAGGATCGGTCGAGATTGACGGTCACAACCTTGCTGATTTGAACCTCGCCTCCATTCGCAAGCACATGGCTCTGGTATCTCAAGAACCTACGCTGTACTACGGTACCATCGGCTTCAACATCAAGCTTGGTGCTCTGGACCCCGACAACGTCACTGAGGAGGAGATGCGCGAAGCGTGCGCAAAGTCCAACATTCTTGACTTTATCGACGGTCTGCCGGACGGCTTTGACACCGAAGTCGGTGGCCGGTCGAGCTCACAACTGTCTGGTGGTCAGAAGCAACGTATCGCGATTGCGCGAGCGCTGATTCGAAACCCCAAGATCCTGCTGCTCGATGAGGCCACGAGTGCCCTGGACAGCACAAGTGAAAGAGTCGTACAAGATGCTCTTGACAAGGCTGCCCGCGGACGCACAACGATTGCGATTGCGCACCGACTGTCGAGTATCAGCAAAGCTGACCGGATCTTCGTCCTCAAGGACGGTGTGGTTGCCGAGAGTGGATCTCACGGCCCACTGATGCGACTGGGTGGCATCTACTCTCAGCTTGTCTCACTGCAAACTCTGCAGGAAGAGGAACAATGAGGATGCCACGTCAAGTCCTCCCTCCCACAACGACACTACTGCTACTACTATCTATTTTTTTTTCCACTTTCGACATTCGACGGTACATCACTCACACACACACACACTCGCTCTCTGGTCTCGGATTTTCGCTTTCTCCCTCGCTCCAAATTCTGCCTCGCTACCCATCTGAATAGTCGTTCATTCAAAAACGCTTAGGGCCTTGTCTCACAACACACACTACTCCTCCAAACTATCGACACACTCATTGTCTCTGTTCATAGGTACTAGCCTCGCAAATACTACTACTCTCCTTCGATTTCTCTCTGTCTTGCAAGCGAACAGACTGCCTACAAGCTTGATCATGACAGGATACTGAGTGCACCTTTCCATGCGCGCAAGTAAATTCACATGCGGACCTGCTGGTTGACACGCTCTGAGACACATTGCTCGACCTGCCTCCTGAGGTCTCGCCACTTATCCCACCACGCCATGGCCACCAACTGGCTCCCTGCTTCTTCTTGCTGGGCTACCATCGTGTCCTCAGTGTCGTTCGCCGAGCACTCGGGCCACTTTTCCTGCATGAGATGCCGCCACCATCTCAAGGTAGCCCACGCGCTTTCCATGTCCCACTGATCCGACCCGATGCGGGCATCGCCCGTGACACAAGCCAGTACGTACTTTGATATCCTCGACACCTCGGATTCTCGGGGTGCTTGGGAGGACCGTCTTTCGAACCACTGTGAGACGAGCGATCGGATCTCTTCGGGCGAGGAGACGGATTGTCCATCGCGCGTCGTCAAGCTTGGGCGAGTCGACGCCTGAGCCTCTTCGCCCTGGATGGAGGAGGAGGGAGTTGTCGACCTGGCTGGCTTCGCTACGACGAGCAATCTCACGTCCGTGCCTTCCAGTCGATCTGCAGACTTGGATGCTCCTGGTTGAGCAAGGATGGCAGCTTTGCGAGCTGCCTCTCGACGAGCTTCCGCTTTGGATAAAGACTTGCTTTGTTGTCCTGCCTTGAACAAGGCTGAAGTTCCGATGGCGGCACCGATGGCCCCGGGCCGGACATGACCACCTCCCGTGTGCTCTGCTATCAGCTCGCGCTGTATCGCCACCGGTAGAGCGCGCAAGAATGTCGGATCAATCGACAAGGCTCGAATTTCGTCATCTGTCATCTGATCGGGGTTGGGTATAAAGTTGAGCGGGACCTGACGACGATGATGAGAGTTGCTGCTGCTGCTGCTGCTGCTGCTGCTGCCAACACCTTGACTGCTTCCACTCCGCCCCACGACATCTATTGTGGAGGCTGCTTTTCCTGAGCGCTGAGGCGTGCTGAACGGAGTTGTCGCTTTGACTGCTGTGATTTTGCTGCCCGTGGCTCGTTTGTCTGGTGTAGAGTGCGCGCTCCGGACAAAGCTGTCTAGAGAAGGACCTTGAACACGTGCGCGTTTGGTGGGTGTCTCGCATATGACCGAAGGTCCTGCTGAGCCTTCTGATGGATTCCCACCGGCTTTTGTGGGGCCGATCTCTGTCCCATCACCGGCTCGCGATCGACTGGGACCTACTCCTTGCATGACTTCTGCTCTGACCCAATCCGGCAACTCCTCCAGCATGGTGGGGTCGATTTGGGACATGGACAGAGCAGCGAGCTCGTCCCTGTTCCGTTTCGTAGCACCGAAATTGAGTGCTTGTTGGCCCTTTTCTGGTCTGGCGGTGGAAGGACCTCCATCAGGAGCAGCCAGCTCGAGCTTGTGCAGACTGATGCCGATCCCCCGCAACTCCTTTGGGTCGGCATTCAGACCGGAGATCAGGCTCCAGGCTTTTGGCTCGATGAGGTCGAGGCTGTCGACCGCTGACCCGCCTGGGCCAGCCAAAGGCATGCTGCGATGGTGCACATCACAGACACCGTGCCCCATGAACTTGGGAGCTTCCGCGGGAGCATCAGGAGCGCGTACCATCACTGTTGAGGTCGATGCAATGATCAGCCAGCCAGCCGGTCCCTCCCATCAAGATGAATAAAGACTGATTGCTTACCATTCACAGCAACTTGTCTTCCCTTTAGTCTGGCCGCTTTGAGTCTCGAGACAACTTCGATTGAAAGCTTGTGTACGAACTCTCGAGCTTCATCTTGTGACTGAAATCGAATAGCATAGTTAACATTGGCACCAACGCTCTGACGAAGCTTCTGGGGCTCGAGCCGATTGCGGTCGATGCCGTTCAGGCTCTTGTACATCTTGGATCCCTGTTTGGGCCCGAGGATGGCCTTGAGTTTGGATTCGGTGAGCTTGGGTCGGAGCTCGCCAATCTTGATAGTTCCGAAGCGGGAGCGCAGTTCTTCGCGGGTGTGCCAACCGACTCCCCAGAGATCGTCAATGTCCAGAGGAGCGGTGAAGTCCTGGACGGCATCGTTCTCGAGATGGAAGACACCCCCGGGTTTAGCCTTGCGAGTGGCGAGCCTGGCGAGGAGCACATTTGCACCTATTCCAATCGAGGCTGAGCAGCCGGTCCGATCGTAAATTTCTTCTCGAAGAGCCTGGGCCAGGGCGGTAGGTGGTGTGACATTGTCCCCGGTGGGAGCGTCTTCGGCCTTGGGAGCGAGATGGTCGTTGAAGCGAGACGAGAGGACAAGATCGGCTTCGCCTTTTTGTATACTCTGGAGCAGAAGGGAGACATCGATCAGGGCCTCATCGACACTGACAGCCTCGATGGCGTCTGCATGCGTCAGCAAGAGGGTATAAAGCTGGATCGATGTCTCGTGGTACTCCTGAAACGCGTAGGGGATGGCCTGCACTTGTGGGCAGTACTTGCGCGCCTGGCCGAGGGACATGCCATTGCGGACCCCGAAGGCGCGGGCCTCGTAGCTGCAAGAGGCGATTTCGGATGTGCTGCTCTGATGTTGGCCGTTGCTGTCGTTGGAGTTCATGATTCCTGCGCTGTGGCAGACGACGACGGGCTTGCCTCGAAGGTCTGGACGTTTGCGCAGCCCGACTGTGACAAAGAAGGAGTCAAACTACCGAGGCGCAGACAGTGTAAAGATTGAGTCCGAATGGGGAGAGTGGCATGCTGTCCAAGACCAGGACTCACGTCGATGTGCATGATCACTCTGGGAGTTCCCGTGGGAAGATCGGGACTGCCTCTTTCTCTGCCTTTGCCCTCGTCGCGCAGGGCTTGGCCCACCATGTCCTGCATCTGAGCCTTCCATGAGCTGAGATGATGGAGACGCGACTTGGCAAAGTAGCCAGACAGGAAGGATTCCGAGGTGGCCGTGTTGGCCTCTCGCCACTGGGGACTGGCCAGCAGACGGGAGGCATGTCGATTGGAAGGCTGGGAGAAGTAGCCATGCTTGACAGTAGTAGTGGATGGAGCAGGAGCAGTGGGGGTCTGATGATGATCATCAGCAGTGACTGCGCTGGGACCAGCCAGTGTCTCCACGTCCTCCATCATCCTTCCCTCATTGCATAGTAGTCGCGACCCTCGAGTCCGAGGTATCCGGATGATCGGGATGGACAAAGTGAGGAATGAATGGGGTTGATGGTGGAGGAAGTGGATGTGCCGCTTATATGTCGTCTGTATGTCAGATAGATGCGATCGGGCCCAACCAATTGTCACAACAAGGGGAAGCCCCTAAACTCAGTCGCGTCCCTCTTCCTTTCTTCCTCCTTCTCCCATCTCATCCCAGTCACGACCCAGACGACCACACGAACAACAGGGAAGCAGCACACACACACGCTGTGGGTGGCCTTCCTCACGACTCAACTGACGATCCCATCATGACCCCAGACCCAGCAGTAGATGGCGGTGGGGCCGCACCCTCACCCTCCTCACCATCATCCATCACCCAGCCCAAGACAAAGGAACTCAACTTTGGAGATGGCAAATTCCACGGACACAACTCGTCAGACATCTTCATCGCCCTCGCTACCCACTCCAAACACATGCACGACATTGACGACGAGCTCGCCAAACTCGACCCAGATCACCCCCACGGCGCAAACGACATCGCAGCAGCCATCGTCAAGTTTGCACAGGAACACAAAGCAGATGGCCACTGGCCAGCCTCGGTCAACATCGCAAACAACAACAAGGCCAATCTCAAGGACCATGCCATGCTCGCTGCAGTCTCGGACCTCGGATCAGGCTCAGGGGTCACAGCACTCTCAGTAGCATCCCCGCTCGAATATCCGGGTGCATTCTCCCTCGCCGCCCTCATGAGCAGATCGACCTGGATGGCCACCGTTTACTCCATCACCTTCCTCCTCTTTGGCCTCATCCTCCTCTTCTTTGGCTACGCTTCCTTCTATTGGGGCCGCAAAGTCCGATATGGCGGTCATCAACAGAAGAAGAATGGGGATGGCCCCCATCTTCCCCAACTCGGCGACGGCACCAGCATTGCCGAGCGTCTGCTCGGGCCCGTGTCTTCGCCTTCTCCGCGCACTCGAAGCGCAAACGGAAAGAAGGGGAGGAGCTCGGCTGCTTCGTACTACAGCGCAGGAGGAGCTCCCAACCGCAGCAACCGACAGCCCGCCCTCGCTTTCCCTACCGGCATCGGAGGCAGCATCACCAGTGCCTTGTTCTGTGTGAACCTGACCATGTTCATCACTGCCGCAGTGTTGTCCCATCGGATGCTCGCTGCAACCTCGTCGAGCCAGCCCCCGCCTACTCTGGCTGCTGGAGCCTTCTTCGCAGCCACGCTTCTGCCCTTCCTCACAGGCTTCTTCCTCCTGTCTCGTCTGACGTTCCTACCTCGCTCGCTCGCTGGCCTCGCGGGTGCTTGCGCCATCACACGGCTGCTCACAGCCCTGTTCGGGATTCACACCCTCCTCATCCGAATCGTCATCCTCGCCGTCTGTGCCCTCTTGTTGGCGGCTCCCCTCATCCCACTCCCCGGTCGAGCCGCACATGTCCAGCGACTGGTATGCACACTCGCTACCGCAGTCTGGGGCGGCATCTCCGTCCTGGATGGAGTCGTGCTCCTCATCCTTTCCCAAGCCCGGAACAATATCACCGATCTGCCACGACAGACCTCCACCCAGGGCGATCTCATGCCCAATGCCGAGGGAGCACAGGCAGCCGCATCTTGGCTTGATACCTGGTCCCTTCTCCTCGCACCCGACGGGTCCAGCACGGTCCAGAATGCCTCGGAACACTGGGGCACTTCTGCCTTCAAAGGCTGCATCGCAGCCTCCATCCTCGTTCCTGTACTCGGACTTCTCTTCCAGGCCGTTCTCCAACACCGCGCTGCAGCCGGCAAGACGGGCTTCTTTGGCATCTGGGGCGGAGGAGGCGGCCTGGGCTCAGCTGGCAAGGACGCCGACGAGGAGTGGAACGACATTCTTGGCTCGTACACTCAACGATATGAGAAGGGAGTCCGCGAGCTCGAGGGTTCGATGCCTGCAAACTATGCGGATCTCGGAGGACCCAACGGCAGGTCCGTCTACCGGGCGGGCCTGTTCGAGCCGGCGCCGAGTGCTTGGAGCAGAGTCGCCAACTTCTTCGGTGGTAACCAGGGTCCGGCACGCTATGGCAACGTCGGTGCTTCGCAGGCTCCACTTGGGGCTGCTGACGGTGCACCTGGCTCCAGTCCCGCCACCGGACTTCGCACCCTGGAAGCAGTGGCAGCGGCTAGTGATCTCGATCTGAACCTGGTCGCTGGTTCTGGCTTCTTGAACGGGACCGGCAAGCACGGTCGTAAGAAGGGCCAGGCCAAGGGAGCAAAGAAGGGCTCCAAGGACGCACCGGCGCGGTTCCAGTCGACGCTGGCTCGCGATGCAAACCACAGTGATGACGACACCCTGCTCTCCGACGGGGACCAAGACGCGAAGGATTCACCTCCCTATGATTCTGACTCAGATGACTACGACTCTGACTCGGACCCCAAGGCAACCGATGTGAAGAGAGCCAATCCGACGCCCGTCTCATTCCAGTTACCTTCCTCTAGGAAACCAGCTGTGTCTGGATTGCCTCCTCCAAGCTCATCGACGCCTCCTCCTGCACTTCTATCGCCGTCACCAACCCATGTCAGCCCGAGACCGCCGAGCTACCGGACAAACACAGACGCTTCGTCCGGAGACAGCAGTGGAACCGGCAGTGGACTGAGTGGCACCACGGCCGGCTCAGGCTCGGGCGGCAAGAGCGCGGGCCTTCGATCCATCATGGTCACGGGCTCAGCCGCACAACGATCCGCCAGCAGCGAATCGGCAAAGAAGTCACCCAACAGCGGGACAGTGCCCATGCTGATCACCTCGACACGGGGAGCAACGACGCGATCGGTGTCGAGTCCTCTCTCGCCCTCGGGCCCAACAGCGTCGTCCGCCTTGCCACCTCCCATGCCTGCTCCGCCCGCTGGGACAGCCGCGGCGGGAAGCAACGCCTACGTACCCGCGACACCCAGTCTGGTAAATGCTATCTCCCGCATCCAAAGGGCGCAAGAGCAGGCGAGGGCATGGCATGCTGCTCAAGCTACAAAGCTCGACGAGGCCAAAACGGCCGATTCAAAAGAGTCAAAAGCTTGAGAGCCGACATCTGGAGAATGGCGAATCTTTCTTTTCCATATGGACGATTCGATTCGAGCGAGTGACTCGTGCGCCATACCCTTTCCTCCCCCCTTTTCTCCTTTGTACTGTATGTAGTTAGGCATACTTCTGTTTGGACTGATGATATTTACCTGGAACCAGCGCTCGTCTGTGTGCTGTCTGAACCTGTTGGATGTGCTGGCTGCTCTGACCACAGTGACAAGGCATGCATAGCTCTCTCGCTGTCGTGCAATCCAAAGGGGATGGTATTCAAAGAAATTCGTGATTTCAGGTCTACAGATAAGGTCAACAGGCGAAACGAGAGCAGAACATGGAGCGAACACGGAACAATTCCCATAGCGAGAGAGAGAGAGCATCGACTCCTTCTTGAGTCTTTTGTGTTTGACAGATCCGAAGCATAGCGCCACCTCCGAACCGCCCTCCTCTGCAACAAAAGGGTAACTGCTTTCACCCCAGCATCAGAGAGCCAAGGTAGCCAGCTTCGGGTCGGATGTGGTCGCCACCTTCAGCAATGCCCAGGTCGCCGGCAAAGTCAAACAGCGAAGGCGTCTGCATCCACTGGCCGAGCTCGTCCATCCCGATCTGAGCTCCTCCCGGTTGCTGTTGGGGTGTAGAGCCGCTCAAGGACGGCACAGGTGGCGGAGCAATGAAGGAGCCACTTCCGCTCGCCGCGCTGCTGCTGTTGCTGCCAGAGCTCATCAGGTTGGCCGAAGGGGTCCCGAGATTGGTGCTGGCGAGAGGCGGAAGGAGATGTGCGATAGGAACTTGGAGAGAAGAGGAGGACGATTGGGCCGGATCCATCTGACTGGGCGCAAAGAACTGAGAGAAGTAGGTACCGGGCGTACTCGGAACATGACGCGAATCTGAAAGCTTGGCCGGAGCAGATGAAGCAGAAGTAGTCGGCACGGAGTTGGAAGAATGTTGGGTGCCGGGAATAGAGAACTGAGACGGAATTGTTGCGGTGTCATTGTTGATGCCAGTCATATTCATGATTGGGGCAGCACCGTTTCCCTGGGTGTTGGCCGAAGCGCCAGCATGGCTTGACTGCTCCAAGGCCGGGATCGATCCGAGGTTGCTCGGAGGGTTGCGAGCGAGGTCAATATTGCCTTGGCCGAGCAACCAGTTCCAGAACATGTTATCGGTGCCGTTATCGGCGTTGGCAGGTGGCGACGCACCCGAGCTCGAGCCTGCCGAGTCCGATTGCGGAGGAGTGGGCAGTGGCTGGTTCGATGTCTGGACTTGATGACCAGGTTGTCCTTTCATCTGACCAGCCGCAGCTGAAGGACCTTGTGTCTGAGCAGCGGCAAAACTGCGGAGCTGAGCTGCCTCGGCATTGCTCAGAACGGATGAGCTCGATGCCGATGCTGATGGGCTCGGACCCAAAGCATTAAAGTTGGGAAGGCCAAACAGATCAGACACATTGCCTCCCGACGTCAAACCATTGCTCGTGACATTCGCGCCGAGTCCAAGATTTTGAGCATTGATGCCGCCTGGGTCCTGGTTGAGCCACTGTGCAGCTGCTGCGGTGGCAGCCTCTGCCGCTGCCATGTTGCCAAAGTTCTCACTGGAATTGTAAGCGACAGATGCCCCCGCGCCAGAGGAGGCTGGCGAGGGCTGGGCTGCTCCGATGGACACTAGGAAACTGTTCAAGTCGAATCCGCTCAGGTCTTCCGCAGAGGCACCGGAGTTGTTCAACTCGAGTCCATTGGGCGCCATGGCTACCTGGAAGTCGGGGAAGGAAGGCATCTGCGTCGGCGCAGTCGTAGTGGCAAACTCCTTGTCGGTGAAGATGCGATGCTCAACAAGAGATGGACGCGGGTAAATCAACGGAGCACCTGTTTGGGTGGCGAAGACATTATGGTCAGCAACAGACTCTTCAACTTCCAAGCCCTTCGTTCAAAGACTCACCACTTGACGTGGGACCGTTGCGTTGGTTCGAAGCTGCACTTTGGACTTGAGTTCCATTGGAAACGGCCTGTTGAGCCCCAGCTGTGCCAGCAAGACCATCCCCCGCATTGACTGCATTGGCACCAGATCGTGCTCCAATTGAGGACCCAAGTCCCGATGAAATCGAGGTTGCATCACTGGATCCTGAATCGTCTCTAATCTTGTTGACCATGGGGCACCCTCCCTCCATGCCACCTGCTGGCAACTGATCCTTCGCAGCTTCCGCCACACGCCGGGCCAGACTCAAGAGCTCCTTCTTCCGCTGCTGTCGGTCGTCAGCAGAGGCAGACGCCGCCGAGCGCTTGCGCTTCAGACTTGCCTGGTGTGCAGAGGTGGAATTGAGGTCGGCCTCCGCCGCAGAGGCAGAGTTCCAGCGCTGTTCCTCTTCGGTCAAGAGGGCCTCGATGATGCGGTACATCCGGAGCGCTGTGCGATTCTCCTCTGCAACGCTCTTCAAGGCTTCAAGTGCTTCGCTGACTTCGGAGCGAATCGCATTCCGCAAGGCTGGGTCGCTGCCCTCAGAACCTCGCGGCGGAGACTGGAGCAGATCGAGACAGAGCAACGAAGCAGCAGAGAAGGACTGCATCAAGTTGTAGCACAGCCGGTTGATCACCGAGCACCGCACTCGAAGCTTGGACTGCATGTCGAGGATGCTCCTTGCCAACAGCACACAGGTCATTCGAGACTCAGACCGAGTCGAGATGTGGGACCGATGGAGATGGAGCAGCTTGTGGAAAACGCCTTGGACGAAGAGCCAGCGTTGGAGTTCAAGATTGGTTCCCTCGCCCTCCCGACTGCCCGCCTGGAAGAAGGAAGGCGCATTGGCGAGCACGGCGCGGAACACGGTATCAAGCGTCTGAGTCTCCGTTGTACTGAGCGACTTCGTCTTTCCCAAGCTGCGAATCGAAGCCTTGTTGAGCATGTCCGTTGATATGCGGACCGCCTTCGCAAATTCAATGTTGGCGAGAACGTAGCTCATCTCCGTAGCAGTGTCGAGTGGATGAGGCTGCGGTGTCGGAGTCTGACAGAGCTCGTACTCGTTCAAGTTGGCTGGAAGGGGCGTGTTGAAGTAGTCTGGGTTGATCATGTAGTGGCCCGTGCAAGCAGAGCTGCTCCAGTCGCGGAACACGAGCGCCCACCAGATACGAAGCTCAATCTGACGCCTGACAAATGCGCAAGGTCCGATCGCCACGCCGTTTGCGCCCAGAGCCTTGTCAGCATCACCGAGCCTGTGGAGACGCAGGTCCATGGCATTGTTGATCGCAATACGAATGAGGGACAGGTTAACTCGGCCCGACTCTTGAGCGTGCAGGTTGATCAAAATGATGGCTTGCAGCACCGACAGACTCTGAGAGCTCTGGTACCGCGCCAGGACCAAAGCCGTTTTGGCGGCGGCGTACCACATGCTAAGACTGCGTCCGTCAAAGATGTTGGGCGATTTGCTAGAGGTGCTCGGCCAGAACTGCATGGCTGTCACAAACACCATCAGCAAAACCGAGAGCCAGCCCGGGTCGACGTAGGCGACCACGCGGGCCCGTTTCTCAACCGAGTCGAATGCGAAAAACGTCTCGATCTCCTTGCGAAGAGTTCTGCAGAATGTGAGGCCGGTGGACAGGTCAGTCTGGGACGTTCAGATGGGCAATGAGGGTCATCTGGCGCGTATACTCACGGAACATGAATCACTTTGCCCGCCAAAAAGCTGGCATTCTCTTCCCAAACATTCAAGAGCTGATCGACAACCTTCTTCTCCGGAACAGTGCGGATGATCGCCCGCAGTACCGCCTCTCGTTGCGTGTTGCCAGGACAGGCACCGATACCCTTGATCTCCTTGTAGTCTCCGTTCTCCTCGGCGGCAGCAAAGGGCCAGCCGAGTCCAAAGCCGAGCATGGACTCGCCTTGGACGATGACTCGGAAGAGACCCTGGTGGGATCTGGAGAGGTCGTACGCATCTGCAGTCGGTCCTCGGATGTGCGTCGCTGTGCCGGACATGGGAGCCAGCGTGCCAAAAGCCGACGGCGTGCCCTTGGGAGTAGATGCGCCTGGGGCTGTGGCCGCAGCGTCTTCATCTTTCTCCTCAGGCGCATCCAGAGTGACGACATTGTCATTGACGCTTGCACTGCGTTGCACATGGCCAGAAGCCGAGTTTGCAGCGGGGCTGTCGGCGGGGAGGGACCGTGCAGACGAGGGCAGATTGCCGCCGATTGCGGTACCGGCCGCAGCGTCGAGCTGATTGCGAGTTTGAGCTGCGATTCCCTTGTATGCGTCTGAGAGCGCCTTGTTGGAGCGATCAAAGACTCGTTGGGCTGCCTTGAGTTGCTTCTCTTTCTCTTTGCGTTGCTCGGATGTCTGTGAGGCATCCGAAGTGGCTGAGAGGGACGGACGAGAGCTGCGTGTGGGGTCATGCGGGTCGTGGACCTCTTCATCTTCGTCATACTCTTCGCTGTCGTCAAGGAACTCGCCCTCGTCGTTGTGGTTGTCCACGTCCATTGGCTCATTCACAGCGCCACCGGAGGCAGATAACTTTCGGTTCGTCCCCAGTCGACGATCCGTCTCTTGTGCTGGTGTTTCTTGACCGTCGGGCAGCATGAGGTCTCGTTGCTTGTCGGCTTCGAGATAGAGCTGGAAGGACCGTCCGCTGCCACCGGTACGCTTGAGGGGTGCATACGTCCGTGGATTGAGGGCACCAGTGGCCGATGCTGGGCTGGGAGCAGCGGCACTGGCCGGAGTGGTGGCTGAGGAAGCCGTGTTAGAGTGGGTCATGGAAAGGGCCGAGGATGCGGTGGCAGGCGACTGGGAAGCGTCATGCCCGTGCTTGTCTTCGTGGATACCGTGCTTCTGT
Organism: Tilletia horrida; assembly: GCA_001006505.1. Classification (NCBI taxonomy): domain Eukaryota; kingdom Fungi; phylum Basidiomycota; class Exobasidiomycetes; order Tilletiales; family Tilletiaceae; genus Tilletia; species Tilletia horrida. The sequence goes on along the minus strand of LAXH01000104.1, from coordinate 23,053 downwards.
GGACCATATGCGAGGCCTTCCAAAACGGCAGCGGCATCCTCAGTATCGGAATCGACGCCCTCCTCAAGAGCGGGCAACCCAGTACCGCGGGTTGCTTGTGCGACTGGGTTGGGGCCTTGCAACCAGGGCTGTTGCTGTTGTTGTGAAGAGATTTGCAAGAGCTGGTGGGATGCCTGAGCCGAAGTGGGTCCCGGAGCAGGTGGAGGAGGTTGGAGCGAGCCTGCTGAGCCGGTGGATGCAGCTGCGGCGGCGGCAATCGCAGCATGATGAGCTGCTTGCATTTGAGCCTGTGCGAGGGAAGCTTCGAGCTGGGCGAGCCGTTCCTTTATGGCGGCTACCTCGGCGGCGGGACCGGATGCCGCGGGCACGGCTGCGCTGGAAATGGAGAGAGCAGCGGGGGCGCCAAAGGGAATGATGGATCCGGACGAAGATGCTGCCGAAGTGGAAGGGAGTTGATACCCGAATGCATTGTTGGACTGGGGTTGTGTTTGAGCTTGAGCCTGTGCTGCTGCTTTGGGGTGAGGGGCCATTCGGCAAAAGGCTTCATCTCCTCGCTTGATGCATTGGTCGCAGGGAACCTGGCGGGAGCATTTGATCTTGCGTTCTCTGCAAGAGGTGCAAGAGAGGGCGGCGCGGTTGCGCTTCTTGGGAGGGGGCCGGTTGGGCAGCATTGATGCCGAAGTGGATGAGTTGCTGGCGGAGGGTCGAGAGGGTTCAGATGAAGGATCCATTTGGAATGATCCTCTGTGACAGACAAAGCCTTCTCCTTCGTGTTCCTTGGGTTGGGAGAGAGAAGGACTTGCGCCTTGTTGGACAGATGATCGTCGTCGTCGTCAGCTCGTGGTCGTCGTCGTGGCAATAGAGTCGCACCAGCAAAAAAGTCCCTGTACGCCCTCTTCTGCCTTCTGAGTGTATCTTGTCTGTATCTAATCTAAGTCTGGGCCTCGTGCCTGGTTGCTCCCCTGGCCGGCTTCGTAAGACGAGAAGGTGTGAGTCGTAAGCCTGCAGCGGGCAGAAGCAGGCAGCAGCAATCCCAAGTTGGCGTTCCCAAGAATCCCCCAAACTGCGCTGCTGCTTGCGGACATAACCTGACAAGCACCGGACATAAGCCAGTCCTCATCCGGGCTCGATTTTCCGTCTTTCGCACGAGAACATCTATCGGCCGAGACTTGATCTCTCCATCCCATGTCGCGCGGCCTCGCCAGCTGAAAGTGCTCAGCTTGAGAGACGCACAGACGGCCTCACATTGAGAAGCAGCTACATAACTCGGTATCTTGCCTCGTCCTCATCCTTGGTCCTCACGCACTCTCCTCCCACCTCCATCAAGTACCACGGCCTATCTCGCAGCTACCGAAGATGTCCATCCTGGAATACAACGGAGGCAGTGTCATTGCCATGACCGGCAAGAAGTGCGTAGCCATCGCATGCGATCTCCGGCTGGGCAACCAAGCCCTGGCCGTCTCCACCACACAGGACAAGGTCTTCCGGGTCACCGACAAGACCTACATCGGACTGCCCGGCCTGGCCTCGGACGCAGAGACGCTCAGACAACGGTTCCGGTACAGAGTCAACATGTTCTCGATGAAGGAGGAACGAGTCATCGAGCCAGACACCTTCACCAAGCTCGTCTCCAGCACATTGTATGAGAGGAGGTGAGTTCCGAAATGCTCGAGTCTGGTGTACGCAAAGTTCTTCTCAGATGGCTGATGCTGTGCGTGCATTGATGTGCTTGTCGTCACAGATTTGGCCCTTACTTCATTGAACCTGTCATCGCCGGACTCAGCTCAAATGACGAGCCCTTCATTGCTGCTACCGATCTAATTGGATGTCCAAACTACGCCAAGGACTTTGTCGTCAGTGGGACAGCAAGGTCAGTTTCCCTCCTGACCTGCGCAACCCTCTTTGTTATCATACTCACACTCTCCCCCTCCTTCCACCTCGGTATCCATTTGCTGTGCATACAGTGACAAGCTCTTCGGTGTAGCTGAGGCGCTATGGGAGCCAGATCTTGTGAGTCCTACCACCAGGAGTCGTGTCAGCTCCGTGGGAATGGCCTGCTGACCCTCCTCCCGCGTTCTTTGTTGAGCAGGAACCTGAAGACCTCTTCGAGACAACGGCACAGACACTACTGGGAGCCCTGGAGCGTGACGCGTTAAGTGGTATGGGAGCCATTATCCGGATCATGTGAGTCGCTGCACATTTGAATCCTTTCTCCGCATCAAGCAGCTGGATCTGGTGATACTGACGAGTACTGCGATATGCGATTCATATGATTCTTCCAGTACACCCGACAAGGTCATCGAGCGAGTACTGAAGACACGGGCAGACTGAGGCAGGGAACATATTCATGTCGACGCCTTCTTGTACTACCTCAGAATCAAATGCAAGCTCTTTCTCAGCTACGAATAAGGCTCTCTGTGTGCGCTAGAATGCTTTCGGAGCTGTCTGGCGTTGTCTTTGGCTTGATGCTGCATCGAGTGAGGGAGAGATGATGGCGGTGTTGAGACTCTGACTCTGGGGTCGTCTGCTGTGGGAGTCTGCCGTGCTGTGTTGAAGCGTCGGAACAGTGTGACGTAAGAGTCTCGTGATCATGCTGAGACTCTTGTGTGAGACTGCATGTGAGCGACCACCTTGTCAGCCAAACATGGAATCGACGTCGACCATATTTTCATCAGCACGTTGACCAACACCAAGTCGCCACTTCTCTCGTCCTTGACTCTCAGTACAGACTCACAGCAGAGCAACAGACAAGGAACGACGAACACTCAGCACAGAACAGAGCGGATCGCTGCCATGTCGGGCTCATCACCAGCGCCGACCACTCCGGTGCGGTCCTACACCTACACCCCGGCCAACCACCCAAACACGACCCCGACCGCACACCGTCTCTCCAAACTGCCTCCAGCCAGCTCGCGCTCATACTCTCAGCACGACCTCTCCTCCCTCTCGTCTTCCGCCGCTTCTTCTCCACCAACCTCGTACTCGGAGTTGGCCGAGGAGAACGACGAAGAGACAGACGCCGTCAGCCACGAGGAGCAGTACGCAGTCGCAAAGGATCAGTAAGTCGTGTCTCTTTCTCTCCACTGCTGAGATCAGAATATGCTCATCACAGAGTTTCTCCTCTACAGGCTCTTGGCATCTCTTCGCAACGCCTCTGATCTGGTCCAGTCGATTCTGACCTTTAATGACCGACACCCACTCGCAGTCCCTTCCGATCACATCCCTTCCGTGCCCTCCTCGCCAGCAAGCAGTGCCGGAAGCGATGATGTTGCGGACCCTCTTTCTATCCTCAAGGTTGCCCTCACCCACTCCGCGAATCGCCAGATCATCCCGTCCCAATCACTTGCCCGAAACACTCTGGCTTCTCTCCTGGGCGATCGACTCAAGACCTCAGCCCGTCAACTGACCAACCTGTCCAGCCGAGTCGCTGACACCCAGTCAAAGGTCCTCGTCACCGGTGATCTCAACGCAGGAAAGTCGACATTTGTCAATGCCTTGCTGCGGAAGAAGGTCATGCCTACCGACCAACAGCCTTGCACCACCGTCTTCTGCGAAGTCCTCGATGCCGAGGCTCTCAACGGAGGCAAGGAGCAAGTCCATGTCCTCAAGCGCGATGTCCCTTACAATATCGAGGACGCTGCCACATATGACGTTCGCACCGTCGAAGATCTCGAGCAAATTGCCAGCGATGCAGAGGATCTCCCCGCGGACGAGGCCCCCATCCTCAAGTGCTACGCCCTCGATGCCCGCGAAACCCATGCGTCTTTCCTCCGCAACGGTCTTGTTGACATTGCTCTGATCGATGCTCCCGGTCTCAACCGAGACTCGGTCAAGACGACAGCCCTCTTTGCTCGTCAGGAGGAGATTGATGTCATCGTCTTCGTCGTCTCTGCGGAGAACCACTTCACCCTCTCTGCCCGCGAGTTCCTCCAGTTTGCATCGAACGACAAGGCATACATCTACGTTGTAGTCAACAAGTACGACACGATCAGCAACAAGGCGAAGTGCCGACGCATTGTGCTGGACCAGGTCAAGCTTCTTAGCCCCAAGACTTACGAGCACCACTCCCAGTTGGTCCACTTTGTCGACTCCGATGCCGTCGCTCGAGTGATGGGCATCTCTCTCCACGATGTGGACTCCGAGGACGACCTGCTGCGGCAGCAACAAGCCGCCCAAGACGAGGCTGGTGAAGAACTCCGAGCCTCGCTGGACGCTTTTGCCAAGCTCGAGTCTTCGCTCCGACACTTTGTCCTCCGCAAGCGGGCTGTCTCTAAGCTGGCCCCCGCCCAAGTCTACCTCGACCGACTCCTCACCGACATGTCCACCCTCGCAGCATTCAACCAGGACACCGCTGAGGCTGAGTTGGCTGCGGCTCAGGACAAGCTCGCCGAGCTGAAGCCCAAACTGGAACGGTTGGCCCAGCACTTCCGCGCTCTGGAGGCTGCTCTGGAAGGAGAGGAGGATGAGATTGTGAATGACGTCCAGCGAGAGTCGCAGCAGCGGCTGACCCAGGCAGTCGAGCTGGTCGGCAAAGGTCAATCGGCTGTGCCGTCCAAGGTACCCATGCCCGAATGGCCTGGGTTCGGCTACGTGCTCGAATACGCCGCCGATGTCAGATTGGCGCTCATCCAATCTCTCGAGGCCGCTCTCTCACAAGCGGAGGACAAGGCCCGAACCCAAACGGCCGACGCTGTGATCCGCATCCAGGCTCTCGGCAAGTCGCACATGCCCAAGGAAGAAGACGGAATCGAGATGCAGCCCGATCAGCGCAAGTTCCGACCCGAGCTCATGTTCACTAAGCGGACCAAGGTCACCTCGAAGCAGATTGGAGGCCGAGGCTCGAGTATGCCCGGGCTTGGCGGTGCGCTCGCCGGTCTGAGACTGGGTGCGGATGTGGAAGAGGTCCGACCGAGCGACATTTTTGATGCCATGTACCACGTCCACATCCTCCTCGGGCACAACGGCGACGGCTCCGAGAAGAGCGCAAAGAAGGCGATCACCAATGGCGAGGAGGACTCGAATGTGTCTCTGCTGTCGACCATGTTCTTTGGCTTTGGTGCAGCGTCTGTTCTCGGTGGAAGCACATTTGGAGCAAAGGGAGCCATTGATACGGTTGTGCGGGTTGCGGACCTGATGGGCAACCAAACGGCTCGCAAGTGGGCCGGTCCAGCGTGTGCCGTCGTCTCGGTCGGTCTGGTGACCTACTTCATCTGGGACCTGCCCCAAGCCATCCCAAGGAATGTGGGCCGCAGTCTCAAGGCGGAACTCATGGTCCGTCGACGAGACGCTACTGCCTCGTCTTCGAGGAAACAGATTGCCCACATCGCGGCCAAACAAACGGCCGCTCCTCAGACCAACACACACGGCGGAGAAATCGCACAGGCAACCGAGTCGGCCCTGGTCGCTGTGGCCGCTGCGTCGACGCCCAGCGCGAGCAGTGCAGGACTGGACTTTATCGCCGCACACACTGCCCAGCTCACTCGAGAGGTGCGCAAGGTACTCCGGGTCGCCGCCTGGGGCCAACTCGAGATCTTCCGCCGGGCCTCGGACGGTCTGGAACGAGAGTGCAAGTCGGAGGAGAAGAAGGTCGAGGGTGCCGAGGAGGCCGTCCAATGGTCGACCGAGCTTGGCGAGAAGGCCTTTGCGGAGCGGGTAGTGGTACGGTCGATCGAGATTGAGAAGATGGCATAGATAATTGTTTTCTGTCTTCTCCAGGTTCCAACACGACTTCACAAAAATCGGAAAAGACAACCGCCCAGTATTTTCTCCCGGGTTCCGACGACGATTCTGAAGGTTCCACCACTTCCTTTTCAGCTTCTTGGTCTACGTTTCATCCCTTGCGTTCGAAAGGAGACCTACACGCACTATTCTATTTACTTTCCCTACCGTTCCTCACCCTTCTTGCTTTTTTTTTTCCAATGTACATCCCCCTTTCACACCTTGACGACTCGAAATCAGCCATGTTCTTCTGGAAAACAAGGCAGTGTTGGATTGGTTCTTGCGTGACAAAAGGTGAAGAAATGTATGGGAAGGCCGGGAAACACATGCGACAGAAGGGGAAACGATGAGCGAAGAAGAAAAGAAGGGAGTAGGGGGAGAAGTGGGAGAGGGAGAGAGATTTTGCCAACCAGGGAAGGGAAAGTGGGGAACGGAAAGAAGTGGTAAACAATGTATACTTTGCGACAAAGTGCGAACGAGGTCTATATGATCTCCTGAACCTGGCAAGAAGGAAGGTCAGGTTCAAGAAAAAGATGTTTGTGGGAAGAGGGAGATCAGTTCTGTAGAGGATGGGCAGCGGTGGCTGCTGTTGTGGCGGCGGGGGCGGAGATGCTGTTGGAAGAAGAGGGGCGGGATGTGAAGAGAAGGAGGCATGTGCGGCACAGCTGTTGATCACCGATGTGTCTGGAAATAACGTGCAGGGGCGGCATCGAAGGTTGGCGGAGAGAAGCCCTGACCAGCAGGTAGGGGCGTGAGCGAGTTGACATCCAGGGGAGGGGTTTCCGAAAATCCTCGCCCTTGGGGTTTCAGGTGCGATGTGGTCCGTCTTCGTCTGTTTTGCGAAACTTGCAGGTGAAAGCAGAGCACAGCTGCTGGGGACAGGTGGAAGCCGAAGGTCTGAATGGAGCAGAGTGATCGAGCTGAGAACATTAGGATCATAATTTGAGCGCGAAGTAAAACAAAAGGCAGAAGATTGGCAAGTCTCAGATCTGCCACTTACCAGCTAGGGCACGATCGCTTTGATCCACGTCGCATGTATCAGATCAGACGGAGCACAAAGCAGCGTGGAAGGGACTGCGAATGTCGACCGATATCAGGGGCCCACCCTTGCTTGCGCCAAGCGAGGCAAAGGCGAAGATGACAAGGTTGCTGTCGACTTGACTTTGCGAGCTTCAAAGCTGACGCATCCCTCATCATCATCGTCTTCGTCGTCGTCGTCGTCATCATCATCGTCATGTTCATACCCAGCCCGCCCACGGTAATTGCTGGCATGGCGGTCGCTTGATCCTGAGCGCGACGACGCCGCCGAGTGCGACTGCCACTTTCGTGCATCTGCTCGTGGGGTGGTCCGGTGAGACGTGTCACCATTGACTTGTGGGGAATCGCGAGTGCTACGTTGAGACGCCCGCGGATGCAGCGTCGCTCCACCTCTGACGAAATCAGACAGATCAGCACTATGGCTCAACGCAATAGTCGCCTCGGCTGGCCGCCCAAAGGAGTCCCCTTGGTCGTACTTCCATCCACTTCCGTCGTTTCGCAGGACACGATCGTGGGCGGACAGACCTTGGGGGCGGCCACCGGGACGGTCGTGATCCGGTTGTGCATCGTCGATGTCATCGTCGGAAAGCTCATCCAAGTGTAGATCAATGTCGTCTTCTGGCTCATCGTATGGACTTCCGGGCGTCCTGACCTCTTGCTCGTAGATGTGTGCGCGAGGGCCTTTGCCGTGATCATGGCCTGACAATTGACTTGGGTGCGCAGAATCGAGCATGATGCCCGGTCCCAAACTTTCCGAATGAAGCATATCTTCGTGGAATGCCTCGCCCGCTGAGTCGACAGTCTGGTGGGGCTTTTGCCGAATCGGTCTACCGAATTGGTCCCGTGGCACATCCGCGACTAGCACATGCATGTCAGTCGATGCTGATGGTGGTGGCGACCAGAGACCGTGGTCGGAGAGTGTTTCGCCGACGTCAAGGTCCTGAAGATGACTCCGCTTGTTGGCAAGGGGCTCGTTGCGTGGGAACCCGCCCAAGCTTACAGCATCTGCGCCTGGGTCCGGTTCGAGGCCGAATTCGGCCGCATCGTCGAACCGACCACTTTCGCTGGTCGGCACCACCAGATCATGCTTGAGACCGGCGCAGGATACCACAGCTGATACCGCAGCGACGGTGGTCATCGTCACAGCAGTCACGGGATCTTGTCGAGAGGTCACGGGCGAGTTGACACGAGTGATAGCTGGAGTACCGACAGGCGTGACTTGACGGGTGGCAGGTTGTGACGGTGCCGGTGTCCGGATGCCCCATTTCCGCAGCTTCTGTTTGAGCTTGATCTTCCAAGTGCCCTTGCGAACCTTGACCGGTTTAAGGTCGTGTGCTTCCACACCAGGTACGCCCGCCAGAGGTGCCAAAGCGAGCCAGACATCGGAAGCCCCGGGCGCATGAGCACCGTGGGCGGTGAAAGGTTGGCTTTCTGTTGCGTCCGCGTACCCAGGGTGCGCAGAGGCTGGGGCAGACGCAGCCAGATCGGCATCCTGCTGCTCCTCGCCGACCGTCAGTGCAAGCTCGACTTCCTCTCCGCTGACCTGCACCTCTTCAAAGTGCCGTTCAACATCGGTGCGTTCCAGCCATTCTTTTGCGGCTCGCTCTTGCTCGCGCGCCACATCTTCTGCACTGAAGGCATCAACCTCTGGTGGGAGAGGGAATCCGCCGAGGAGGAAGGGATGCTTCTTGACTTCGTCGAGGGTGATTCGTTTCGCCGGGTCTTTGGTGAGCAGGGCATCCAGCAGATGTAGAAGCTGAGATGCCTCATCTGAGAGCAGATACGATGGGAAGTCAGGCAGCCAGGTCCCATCGTTTGAGGGTGAAGCAGTCCAATGCTTTGGAGCGGGTCGAGCAAAGGGAGATATGGCAACACGACCAGAGGTTGGAGGGCGAGGATCCGAAGGAGAACTTGGGATGGATGCACTGGAGGCCGTTGAGTCTTTGGTGTCTTGGCGGGCTCGCGAGCCCCTTGGGGAAGCCATCACATTTGATGACTTGGAGCTGGTTGGCATCCTCGAGTTATCTGAATCCGCTCGCTCAGCTACAGAGGCCCTTCTTGATTCGGGATGGACATCAGCCTCTTGGTCCGCCCATCGTTTGGCGGCCCAGGGAGAGCCCCAGCCCGAAGCAACTTCTTCTACCCGGCGCCTACCCCATCGACGTGCCCTTGGACCAGCGCGAAGGCGACCGCAGGCAGACCTTGTATCTTCGTCTGCATCATTGAGCGAAGAGGCAGGCCGAGCCAATTGCGCTGGTCTTTGAACTTCCGTAGCATTGGTCGCTGCGGTGGTAGTAGCCCTGTGGAGACTGGACTCGGAAGTATCAAGACCGATCTGTCTCGATTTGCCTTTTGCTTGCAATGTGGATCCGGATGAAGAGTGACCGCCGCCCAGCAATGCTCCACTGCTGCTGCTTCGCTTCCGGCCCACCTCTGCCAGAGACGCTTCGTGTGGCCGTCTGCTCGAGTGCGCCTGGTCACTTTGTTGATCATCGTAAGCGCTGCTCTGGGACGCAGAGACGAGACCAAATCGTACCGCTAGCTGTGAGTCGGGTGCGCCGGCCCAGGCTGGAACCTCGTAGTCCTCGTTGGGAATGATACTGAAAAGGGCATATTCGCTGTCCGCATCGAATGGGGTATGACCGAAACAGAGACAGTAGAGCGTGACGCCGACTGCCCAGATGTCGATTGCTTTGGTGATCGGAGGGCGACGTCCAGGAGGCATGACCAGGGGATTGTTTTGCACAGAGTCGGGAAGCAAGGGTACGGCTCCCCCAAGACTGGGTGATAAAGACAGGCGGTGCAGACTGAGGAAAGACTTGGAGGTGGCAGAAGCGTCGCCAGCTACGCAGAGCTCAGGGGCAAAGAAGGCTGGACTGCCAGCTGTCTTTGCAAGCTCCTGCTCATCAGACGCAATGTCTAGACGACCACCGCTGCTAGCACCTTGGCGATCGCCTTCCTTGTCGGAGCGATGTGGTTGGCAAGAATCCGGGAAGAGAGGGGATGATTCGAGAGGCGGGGAATTGGCTGCGCTGGGGCTGGCGCTGTGCCCTGCACTGCTGCCGCCATGGCTGCGCTGAGCAACTCTTTGGAGATTTGCACTGAAGTGACTGACGCCGAAGTCTGAGATCTTGACGGTTTGCTTGGCTTCGTCCCAAAGCAGATTTGCAGGTTTGATATCGCGGTGAATGATGCCTTGGTAGTGGAGGTATTGCAAGCCGCAGACCAGGTCGCGCATGACGCCCTGGATCTGGCGAATGGTGAGTGTTGGACGAGGAGTCGGCATGCTCAAGCGCTCCTCGAGCGAGCCCGGGATTGGTGGGGCCTCGTCTCTCCATTTCAATTCGCCGCCTGCCATGTACTCCAGCACCATGAAGATCTTCATCGAGTCTGGATCGTCGATGACCTCGAGGAGGGAGACGACGTTGGTGTGATGGAGCTTCTTGAGGATGGCAATCTCTCTTTTGACCTTTGCATCTGTTGTCAAGAGGTTGGCCTTGGATCGTGCTGGGATCTCGCCGTCGTCATGGTCATCTCCCGAAGATTTTCCATCCTGCCCACCGTCCAAGTTCCGCCGAGCCGCCAGCTTGGAGCCACCAAGCCCACCAATCTTCAATCTCTTACGTGGTTGACGCTGGACAATCTTGACAGCGACCAGTCTCCCATGCGGATCAGCTCCGTCGTCATCATCGTCCCGTAATGAGTTTTTGTCGAGGGCCAGCCGGACCTGTCCGTGCACGCCGCGGCCGAGTTCCTGGAGGATGATGTACTGGTTGATCATGCGCCTGCCTGTGCGTGCATGGGTGCGGACCTGCAATCTATGGGTTTCCGTGACAATGTGGCCAGGATGGCCTCGCATGGATGCGAGATGGTGCCCCTGCTGGAGATATGGAGTCGGAGGGGGCGGTCTCAGGACGGGCGAGGCAGGAGTGAGGAGCGACGCGGTAGCCAGCCGAGCCGAGACGGGCATCAACGGCGATGATGCATTGGACATCGTCGTCGTCGTCGTCGTGCTCGTCGTCGCTGCTGCTGCTGCTGCTGCTGCTGCTGAAGAGGGACGATCTCCTCCTCCTGAGTGAGCGGGCCAAGGTGCTGCCTCTCTACCTCTCTGTGTGAACTGTGTCATGCTGAAACGGCGCTAACAACTGGGAGATAAATTTGGGAAAGCAAGCCCGGATCATCCGGCCCGATGTGCCGACCAAAACCACACAATTATTATGCAAATTAAACGGAAAAAGGTATTCATACAAATGCTTGCCCCTTCCAAGACAAAGACGAGGGCCTGCTGGGCACGTTGGGTATCGTCAGCTATCCGTCTGTGCGATCGGATGGCTGCTCGTCGCCGGGCCCTTCGTCGTCCTTGTCTAAGCCCAGTTCTTCTTCGATCTCCGTCTCGACGGTCGCCTCGAGCTGAGTCAACCTGGCCCGAAGCGTCGCCAGCTCGCGCTCCTGATTAAGTAGGGTGTCTCTCAGAATGTGACTGTTCTCAATCACACTTGACAAGTGGGCTGCAATCGCAAGACGAGAGAGGTGTCAGAATCCCAGTTTGAAGTCCTGACGAGGTGTTGCGACCGCTGAGCTTGGACTCACTGTCATAGTGCACGAGTGCAAACAACTGTCGAACCGCGGCAACTCCAGCCTGATCTCCTTCCCTCTCCAGCACGCTCACCGCCGTCGATTCAAGCTTCTCCAGCTCGCGAATGTGGGCTTCTTCCTCATCGAGATCTTCCGTGTTGCGCTCTCCGTCATCATCATCTTGATCGGGCAGGCCGGCCACCGCCGCTCTCACTGCGCCTCGGTTCAACTTGCCGCCCGCTGCCACGGTGCGAAGCAGTTTTCTCATTTGCCTCCGGAGCGAAGGTGCAGAGGTCACCGCGTCCGCAAGAACATGTCGCTGTGATTCCAAGAGATGGGATGCTTCCGAGTGCAGGTGCATGGCTGCACGGGCCAATTGCAGCGGAATCTGATCAGGTGGCTGCAACCGACGTTTTGGGAGCTCGTCTTCTTGGCTGACCGCGCTCGACGCGTACGTACTGGTCCTTCGAGGCTTGGACGCATCCGTATCTTCACCGTTCTGCTCATTAATTTCGGTGTCCTGTTCGGGGCCATCTGCTTCAGATGGAGCAACAGAGGCAATGCGCGAGCTGTTCTCGAGGATAGAGTTGGCCTGGGAGGTCTCTCGCCGCAACACGTGCGATCCTTGCATCGTCGCCGAATCGGTCGTGCCGTCTCCAGCTTCGAGTGCTTCTTCCGCTGCCTCTGCGTTGTCCCCTCCGTCTTCAGACTTTGCGCGCGCTTTACGCTTCTTGCGTCTGTGACTACCCAGACGATCCTTCCAGCGCCTTTTGCGGGCCTTGTTCCGCATCGCGTCCTTGTAAAAGGATCCCCAGGCATCCTGCGAACAGAGGATGGGCGGCCGTCAATCTTACTGGGAAGCAGATACCACGGTATTGCATAATTGCTCACTCCTAAGACCGAGAAGATCACCGTGAGAATGCCAACACCTGTGTGTGTGTGCGTGTGTGAGTGGTCAGAGTGTCAGCAGCTCGTATTAAGAAGACGTGCAAAATTTGAAACCTTACCGAACATGGCCCAGACTATGAAGAATGCGCGACCAGATGGTGTCTTCGGCGAGTAGTCACCATAACCTAGTAGGAGAGGATCGAGTTGAATGAGTATGGGAGCAACCTGAATGCAGATGCCGAAGTTGCTCACCGATAGTAGAGAAGAAGACAAAGCTGAAGTACTGCATCATCAAAACAGACAAAAGGGTTAGTACGGATAGTGGGCCGAGTCCCTCCCTTGGTATGGGAGCTTACCAGTCCTTCGAAGAAATTCCACTTTTCCGTTGCCAAGAACACGCCTGCTCCCATCAACCAGAAGATCAGGAACAACGATCCCGAGACAACCATCTTGGCTACGAACTCGTTCCGTTCTTGCTGCGCGACCTCGTGTTTGAAGGACTCCCAGTGATTTTCGACCTCCTCCCGCTGCTTGCGAAGAGATTCTTCCATCAGAGCAATCTCGTCACGATGCTGTTGTTCCGTGACCTCGTTGCCTTCGTCATTCTTGTCATCCTCGATTGGCTCGCCGTCGATAGAGTCGGGACTTGAGCCATTCTGAGCTTTGCCGTCAGACGAGGTGCCCAACTTAATACCACCCTTGGCAGGACTGGTAGTGGTCGCGGCCGACACCAAGACTGCGGTGCTCACTGCTCCCTTCTCGGTAGGCCGAATCAGCCCGTTGCCGCCCTTCTCTTCGATACCTCCAGGCGCCAAAGTGACATTTCGATCAGCGTCGAGTTCCCAACCCCTCGAGAATCCTCTTCGGAATAGCTCCCGGGCTTGATCCGCCAAGTTTGAGACAACCGGTATCTTCTTCGGCGCCTTTTCTGGCTGTGGCGGTTCTAGTCCCAACTGGGCAAGATTTGGCAATATCTGACCATTTTCCGCAACCCATTGACGGGTCCCGCCTCGTCCGACAGTGATCTGACGAAGTCGAACGGCGCGACGGAGCTGACGGTTGACCTTCTTCGCCTCCTGCTTTTCCAAATATCGCGCTTTGACGGTGGCCCGACGTTTCTTGTAGCTAGACGATAAGAGGTTTCAGCCTCGCGTGCTCATGAGCGAACATCTCGTCGCCTGCCCTCACCTTTCCTCAAATTGCTCCAGAATAGTCTCCCTCGTAGTCGCGATGACAAGTGCAATGAGCACAATTCCAGCAGGAGCGTAGAAGAAGAGCACGATTCTTGAAGCCGTTGTGTTCGGGGTGATGTCACCAAATCCTGGAGGAAAAGCGAGCTCTGAGCAGTGGAACACGGGGCCATGGTGGGACATTCGCGAACTTACCTATTGTAAAGAGCGTGCATGTAATGAAGTACAAGGCTGTCTCGAAGTTGATCTTCAGCAGCAAAGCATAGATCAGGGCACCGATGGAGAGATAGAAGAGGACCAGCATGACCATGACAACCAGCTCGCGCTGTTTCCGAGTCAATCCGGAACCGGCATCTACACAGCATATAGTCAGAGTGTCAGCGACGTCAACAGTGGTGAGGGTCCGAATATAGTCGCCCACCTTTAAACTGCTTCGTGTTGACATAGCTGCAGACACAAGGATCGGTAGGTCAGCAAGGTCTCAGGACGGCCAAGCCGGTCAAGATTCCACTCACTCGGCAATCAGAGTGAAGTTCACAATTGTCGAAGTTAGGGTGGATCCCAGAGTCATCCAATAACCCTCAGAATACGTGAAACCATCATTGACGGCGTGAATCTTGCCAAACACGGCCAGAGCAGTGATGTTGATCTATGAGGGGGACACATCCGGTCGCTTCAGTCTGAATCCAAGGACAGGAAAGACCTCAGCATCAATATTCGAACGGCTCACCAAGTCATGAAGTGTCAAAAGGACAATCGCAATCAGTGTGCTTTTCCGAGGCCGAAGCACCTCCAGGAACCGCAAGACGATTGAGAGATTTGCAATCACGGCAAACCCCATCGAGAAGCCGAGCCCGACGTCGAGCAGCGGGGGGTTCTTTGCATAGACCACCGCTTCCTGGTCGCGTCCGGTACTCAAGTACCAAGAGGAAGTGAAACCGGGAACCTCGAGCATGATGCTGAATGGAGCTAGCACTCCAGAACTATGGACCAGAATCGCTCCTCAGCATGGATATGAAGCTCTTGGCTGTCTACTCGCATGTGTTACTCACACAATTGGAGTTTTGCGATACTGCTGCACCTTGACCAGTTCGTCGTCACTATCGGCGTCCTCATCGTCTTGTTCCTGCTTCCCGCTTTGAGAAAGTGCCTCAGGGTCTTCCGACGTGCGGCCATCCTGATCCTCCGAGAGATCAATGACACCGTTCTCCCTTTGCTGTCTTCGTCTTGCCCAGCCTCGGAGGGGCAGACTGGTAGCTGATGTCGCCAAGTTTGTCAAGCTACGAAGCGGCTTCTTGGGCTTGGGTCTTGTTTTCCTCGAGCTGCCGACCACCGCATTGACCACTTCGTCTTCATCCTCCATGGAAAAGTCCGTGTCGCTGAGCGCGGAAACGCTCATCTCACTCTCGTTGGTCATCGTCCTTCTCATAGCCAAACCTGGTCGGCCGCTCCCACGGCCGTACTTTGGCGTCGAAGGTGTGAGAGGTGGCTCTGAAGCCTGGTCATCCTCGATGATGCTAGGTGCATCCCTTCGGCGAAGAATGCTCGGAATCGTAGGCGCATGAAGCCGACCTCCTACAGAAACCTCTTTGCGAAACGATATCGCCGGTTGGGTGGAAGCTGCCGCGCCGCGACCGTAGACTCTGGGCGCTTTGGCCGAGCCCATGGACCCCGGCCCTTGACGATGCGACTCGCCATCACTAGAGAAGGCTTCGCTTCCCCAAGTGAGTGTGCGTGGGAAATTCTTGGTTTCTGGAGGAGGGGGACCCGCCTGGTGCGAATGAAGGAAATTGGGGTGAAGTAGGTTGTAGAAGCGCTGCCAATGATGAGCGCTATGATCTTTACTAGGTCGCGCAGATGGATCCAGAGCAGGCGGAAGCCGCGTAGCTTGAGGGCCCGATTGGGATGGAAGGTCGGGAGAGTGTTGCGGTCCTGCATTCGCTGCTGTCTGCTTCGTGATCGGGATTCCGCCTTCTGCATCGCCTTCATCGGAGCTGTATGAGACTGGAGAGTCCGTCTGATGACGAGGGCGGGCTGCCTCGCCTTGGGACTCGGCAAACCAGCCTTGATCTGAGCTGCGCGGGCCTCCAATCCTTTGCCGTGATGATGAACCTCTGGAAGCTGAGGGTCGCCTAGCACTTGTGTCCGTCTCGGTGGGTCCGATTGAGGATCGCCTGCCAGCCCTGGATGATCTTTCTGTGGATCCTTGGACAGCTAGTCGCCCCTGTCCCGATGCTTTGCGCTCCGAGAGCACTGGCTGATCATCATCATTATCATCATCATCGGATGAGGTGCCAGAATGTGCGAATTCTGGATGTAGCAGAGCAGCCCTCCCCACACTGCTCCGGCGCCGACTGCCTCGATCCTCGTTGGCCCTCTCCTCTCCCTGCCCAGCATCCGCGCGAGACGCATGCTCTACAGAAGAGCGGCGGCGCTCAGTCGAAGTCTGTGACTGGCGTCGGCGCGATGCTGCCCTGCCTGTGGAGGAGGAGGTCGTACTTCCTCTGCGGACGTCGCCATGGGCATTGCCACCGACCTGCTGAGGCGGCCGCATTTCCTGTGGGTCATCCCCTTCTTCACTGTCAGCACGCCTTTCGCGCGCCTCCTCCTCCTCCTCCTCCTCGTCCATCCGTCGATTTCTTTCGCGCAATCCTCTGAGCGCGACTCCTGTCGTTATCAGCAGGGGTATTGAGGTCGGCATCGCCTAAGCTTGCTGGCGAGGTGGTGTACAGACTACTGTACGGTTGCATGAGATCAGGGGTTGGAGGAAACGGTCACAACAGGGCCGCTGCTCTCATTACTGCTAGAAGATATGAAGATGAGGAGACGCCAGTCGGGAGAGGGGGGACAAGGATCAGTGCTGTCTGCTGTTTGAGATGACTGCATGAGTCGAGGCGTCTGAGAAGCCTGGAACACGCGAGATAAGGCGAGTCGGCAACTTGGCAGCTCATGTCATCAAACTCGTTGCCCGCATCGACGCAGCAGAGCAAGACAGCAGGCTCGCCCAGTCCCCACCCCCCGCACCCCGACCTCAGCCAACCCTTCAGATGCCCCAACACGCACACCAGACGGAACTCAGACCGCCTCCCCGGGCACTCAGCTCTTCTCACGGGTGGAAACCACATCATGACAAGCCGTGACATTCATATTCATTTCATCCACCTTAGAGCAAGCTCATAACGAGTCGCGCGTCGACGTATTTACAGAAGAGAGATATAGAGACTGTTCGAGTATGACAGGCGAAAGGGCATCACTCGCCCTGGAACAGCCGGACAAAGGTATAACATGTCGCGCCAATCAGACGGATGAAGGCAAGGACCGCAACACTGTACAAGACTGTGGGAGAAGAATTCGTGTCAGCTTTCGATCACTCTTCTTCGCATGCTCTGAAGGCCTCAACTCACGGAACGCCTGGCAATGAGGGACGCAAAGGAAGATGCAATGATCAGTATCAACAGTCTCAGGAAGTGGGCAAGCAAACGACCACTCACCGTGTAGCCCGATCGGACTGCGGTCGATGAAATACTGAGGATGCCAACTGCGAGAGCAGCATTGCTGATCGTCCATGCCAACACCACATTCTGAATGATAAAGACAAGACGATGAGCCTCGATGAGACGGCGCACAAGAAATGGAAAGAGTTTGGTTACGTACTGTTCGGACGGTAGCATCTGTGTTGAATAAGAGCGGAGCAAAGCACGTCAGCAAAATTCTCAACATTGTTCGATTACCCTACTTACAATAGTCGGTTTGCTTCTGGTTCATGTCGACAGGCTTGACTTCCGCGGTTGGTTGAGTGGACAGCACGTGGAGCCTGACGCAATTCCCAGGTCAGCAAATCTGGTCTTTGGTCACACTTCAGGTTTAGGAATGCTACACTCACGAATCTTCATAAAGTGTGTTCAGATCCTTGTCACCACTCGGCATCGTAACCGTGATCTCGTTGCCTTTGCCTCCGACAGCAGCGCCAAGATCCGTGCCCACTTTGTCTGAGCCCTTGGTTCCCCAACTGCGCAGATCTCAGATGTCAGTATTGGTTTCCGCATAAATCCTTGAAGCCAACTCACCTGATGTCGTGCACGTTGCAGCTGCATGCAATGATCGTCTGTCAGCCCAATGTGATGAGAAACACGCTTGGCTGTCCCGCACTCACAATGCGTAAATGTTGATGATGTTGACAAACGAAGCACTCAGCACCAGACTGTGAAGAAATCAGGAAATCAGCTGACTATCCAGACATGATTCGACAGAGAGCAACTGTACTCACTACTGCAGGATCGAGGTGAACATGTGCCAAGGTTCTGTGGAGATTGATGAGAGATGCGGAATGAGCACCTCATCTTTGACTTTATGGAAGAAGAGAAACATACCAAGGAACATAATCGATGCCAACAGCCAGATTCCGTACGTCGCTGTCAGGATGAAGATGAAAGCCTTGATGAGCAACCAGACCGTACCGTGCCTAAAGACGAAACTCACATGCCAAAGAAATCACAATCGTGACGAACGTCTAGCGACAGGAGCAGTGTCAGCCCTCCAATCTCCGATCCACGATCTGCCACCAATGAGAAACGCACCCGATTATGGACCAGCTCGTTGGCTCCTCCTTGGTCGTGGGAGCTCTTGATGATGCTCTGAATCGCGATCCACATCGCAGCAACCGACATGTAGACCGTCAATACGCCCATCACGATCATGGCAAAGGTATATGTCATCTTGCTTCCGGCAGGTCTGTTGCCCATGGCGAGCAGGAAGCACAGAATGATGATAGCCAAGTACACTGCAATGTCCCACGAAAGGCCTGTCAGCATCCATTTGGTGAGAAAAGGTCGCAGCTCGAGCACTTACGATAGCGGAGAATTTCGTTCGGGACGTGCAGAGCTGGAACGATGTCGTTCAAGCTCGTGGTGATAAAGACGAAAGCAATGTAGAAGTTCGCGAGACCAAACCTAGGAAAACGGAGGAAATGTTGAGCCGGTGCTCTTGCTGCAGCTCCTGTGCGCGGACACCTACCATGAGAACAGCAGCACGATCAGCTGGTAGACCCATTCGATGTGGATAGCAAACTTGCGTCCAAAGGTGTGATTTGAACGGTAGAGGTAGTGCAGGTGCACGATGGAGTGAATGCCGGCAAAGAAGGAACCGTTCAGCCATCGTCGTCGCTGAGAGATCAGTTCTGGAACACCATCGGGGACATCGGTAACAGCTTGCGCGCTCTTGACATATTTGAGTACCCATTGAGCATTCCGCTTCGTGACCAGTTCCCAGCACAAGATGCGGTCCTCGGCCAGGTCTGCATGTGATGCAAAAGGAGATCAGCAGAGGACCTAATCCACAGCGCGGGAAAATTCTAGTCACGTACACATGTTACTCTCAAAAATGCCACTTTGTCCTCCATGCAACGACTCTCCCAGGAAGTACTTTTGCAGCGGACCCTGACCTGTGCTGTCGTTCTGCAAGCTAATGTAGCGATATGCCGAGAATGCACCGGGAAGCACAGTGATGTAGCCAAAGACCGACTCGAGGGGCTTGTCCAAGATGTTCTGCACAGTAATAACACGAGTCAGGTTTGAAGGACGCCTCAAGAGTCAAAAGAGTGAAAGAGAAGGCACTCACGCTCATCTTGTACTCAAAATTTTGGGCCGCAACCAGCGGGTTGAGCAAACCGGTGCCGTACTTGCCCTTCAGCGCCACAATCTCACCACAGGCGCCTCCGACATTTGAGTTGATGTCGAAAGCTTTCCACAAGTGGTAGAGTGACCTTGGCCGTGGTTGGGTTCCGACATCGATCAGGATGCAGATGTTGGGTTGCAAGATGGGGCCAAAGGCGTTGAAGAACCATCTGTGCGAGTTGATCTTCTTCTGATTTCGCTCCTTGAGACAGAATAGGATCTGACAAGGCACGGCTCGTGTCAGTTCTCAGAAGTTCCTTCCTCAGAACGCGCGGGCGAGACCGTTGCTCACCTGTACCGGCATGATTCCCTTTTCCCGACCGCGGAATTTGAGCGAGGGATCGACGCTGAGCTGGGTGGTATATTCGTAGATGTGGGCCTCCACATTCTTGCCATTGACCATATTCTTGGCGACACCCTCCTGGTACACGCCCATGGCAGCCAGCACTGACAATGTGCGCGCGTGCACCTTTTTCCGCCCGTCGCTCACGATGCACACGACTACCTTTTTCCAGCCATCTTTTCCCCAAGTCTTTGAGCGCTCTCGCGTACACAGATGCGCGCTGTGGGAGGAGTTCAGGTCAGCCTGCGGTGTCCTGGACTGGGGAAATGTAGTCGAGGCGGCTCACATGTTTGACATAACACCGTGCATGGTGCGCGTAAAGAGCTCTTCATCCTCGTTGTACCTGAAGAGACCGAAAGTGGGGAATGTCAGTCGTCCGCGCGCGCGCAGACAGGCAGACTGTACGCTCGAGGTCACTTACATTGTGAGCACAATGAACATCTCGGTTCGACGCGGCGGGTCGAACAGGACTGGACGCAGGGTGAAGCGCTCATCTTTGAAATTGTCCGGGTCGCACGTCGCAGCGGTGTAGCGCATGTGAGTGAACTCGCGCGACTCTCTGTCGTTGAGCTTCTCGAGCAATTTGGAAGGCACGGGACAATCTACAGAGACGCGAAAGTGATGATGATGATGAGCTTGCTGGGTCATGGAAGACGCACGCAACCGATGAAGCGGGCCCACTCACCCAGTACGAGGTTTCCGTGGTAGAGCTCTACGCGCTTGACCGTCTTGTACCGTCTCGGCACGCGCTGCGGGATCCGTCCATACCGAATTCCTCCCGCCTCGCCCTGTTCCATGGCAGCCGGATCGACAAAGCCGCCAGGGAAGGTCATGCTCGCTCCCGACTCGGAGGGGAGGTGTGGGCGCCGGCCAGCTGCTGCTCCTCCTCCTCCGCGCAATGGCATGGCAGCATCGTCTTCCGAGTCTGAGGCGCCTGGCATTCCAGAGCTGTGGTGTGCATATGATGAACCTCCGGCATCGATGGAGCCGCGGCGTGGGTATAGAGCGTCTTGTGGGGCAGCGCGGCCGTCGTCGTAGTAGTTTCCGTCAGCATCAAAGGAGGAGGCGGGCGCATACAGATCTTCGTGGCCATTTCCGCCGTGGTGTGGTGGAGGGCCTAGTGGGTCGTGGCCTGGGTACTGGGACGGGTGTGTTTCTGAGGGTGGGCGATCGTATGGCGCAGGGCTGTGGAGGGTGTTGTGGGAGTGGGAAGGTGGGTATGGCGAGTGAGCCGCATAGCCATCGTCGTATGGGTTGGGATGAGGGCCTGGTGCATGGTATCGGTTTGGATCTTGAGGTGGGTAGCTGGAGTCGTTTTGGCCTGCTCCTGGTTGGTAAGTTGGATAATCGGCCATGGCAGACGACGAGGGAGCGAACAGGAGAGCCTGTGTGTGTGTGTGTGTGAGAGAGAGAGAGGCAGGTAGGACCAGGCAGGTTGTGCGAGAGACGCGCGTGGTAATGAGAAGAGTAGTGAGATCGAGAGAGATCGTCCAAAAGCAACAGAGAAGAGGGGACAGGGGGATGTGTTGATCTCTCGTGCACTAAATGAGGTCCCTTGGCTTGGTGCTAGACTGGTGAGTGAGTGGCAGTGAACCCTTTCTTGGTCGCCTCACCCCCAAATCAATGCAGCACAGCACAGCAACCTTCTCTCCGGAACTCCTGAGTGAGTCCTGCTTCACGTGCGGCAAGGACTTCTTGAGAAGCAGCCATACTGTACAACTACTTCAACCTTTTACGCAGGCAGAGTGACAAGACAGACACACAGAAAGCAGTGCAATCATCATCCATCACCTGCACATGCACATGCACATGCACATGGACATTGCTGTGCTTCGTTCGATATGCGTGAGATCACGTCTTGGGTCTACAGAAGGTCATCGGGTGTGACCACCAAGGCATGCTCAGCCAGGTGCCGCATCCAGTCAGACAGATATCCCGTCCCTCCTCGTCCCATTGTCTCAGAGTCACCCACCACGCACAGGTGCCGTTTGGCTCGAGTCATTGCCACATTCACACGGCGCTTCTCTAGAACGGTCACAGATCCATACACAAAGCGAGCGTCCATGAGTTTAGCAACCTTGCGCCTGTGCAAAAGTCGGGCAACAACAACAAAAAAAAAAACTGCTCACCTGCCAGAAATCCAACTTCGCGCTCCCGATTGCTGCGTACCAGGCTCAGCACCACCGCCTCCTTCTCCCGACCCTGCATCCCATCAATGGTCCCAACCTCGACCTGCCCCAAGGACACTGACATCTTGACACTCGCCGGCACCTTTCCGGTCGCTGGCCTGTCGTCATCGTCATCCTGCACCCGTTGCGCACCTTTTCGCTTTGCCTGCTTCTGCTTCTGCTTCGGCCTCTTGCCCTTCGCCTTGGAGCTTCCAGACTCTTCCGCCGCCGCAGCGGCATTGCTGGGTATCGTTCCCGAGTCTGCACTTGCTGGAGCCTCTGCATCTTGACACGCGCTCAGCATCTCCGAGATGAGGGCCACCTGCGCAGAGTAAGGCGACAGGACCACAATCTGGCTCACATCGACTCCCGCAGCTACCAGACGCTTCACATGGGCGACTACAAGGGCGGCTTCGTTGGTGTTGCTCTTCGACTCCATGCCCATCGCAGTGGCAGCTCCGGAAGACGCAGTCTGGCCGTCAGGTGACGATTCAAGCATGTCGGTACCCGCAGTATCGATGAACACCAGTGGTGCAGAATCAGGCTCCTCGTCGTTCTCCGCAGCGCCAGCCTCGCGCTTGAAATTTTCCAGGTCGCTCAGTCTCGAATTCGCACAGCCGCTCCACGCATGCAAACGTCCCTCATACAGCTCCGAGTTGGGAAAGTCTTGGAGTTCGACATTCATCCGGTATTGCTTCTCCAACAGCACTTTGCATGTAGGCCCGTACATGCCAAGCAATCTTGAGAACATCGTCGTTTCCAGAGTACGAGGAGGTCGTAAGGGGCGCTGTACCGGATGTGGGACCAGAGCAGATGATCCAGAGGGGGAGTCAGCAGCAGCAGCTTCAGGCTCGTCTTCGTGTTCGTCGCCGGAGGAAGTAGGACCCTGCTCAACGTCTGAAAGTGTCATGTCTTCCAGGTCGTCGTCGAGAACTTCAGACTCTTCGGAACCTTCTTCTTCCTCACCGCTCGGCTCTGTGTCTGGGGATGGCGCCGGCATCTTGGTCTTCTTCTTTCTCTTCGCCTCCTTCTGTTTGAGCTTTAGGGCCTTTGCCTCTCTCGCCTTGCGAATCCGACCCGCTTCAGGATCCTTGACAGTCGGCGGTAGTTGCAGATGATCCCCGGCAAGCACCAGTTTGACATCAGCCGTGCGCTCCAATGCGCGGAGGATGGGCACCCAGACGACCGGTTCCAGCGCTTGGCACGCCTCATCGACAATAACCACGTCGAACGCAGCTTGGTCCTTGGCCGCCTGCTTGTCAAACGCGCGCTCCAATATGCGCGAACCGGCGCCATGGCATGTGCACAGCACGACATCGGCCCGACTCAACACTCCCTTCATCAGCCGCCGCGTCCGCGATTCGTGCTCCTTCTTGAGCGCACGAAGACTGTTCCACGCCTCTTTACGCGCAAACCCGCGAAGCACAGGTCGGCCCGTAGCTTGGTCGTCTTTCGGGGCAG
>LAXH01000103.1:24789-62418 GCA_001006505.1 Tilletia horrida | reverse complement strand
GTAAATCGTCTCGGAGTGATGATGTGGGAGCCACTCAATTCCCTGGTTTATTTCCTGGATCGCCTTGTCGAAGCCGACAAGAACCCCTTTTTGGGTACCCGGTGGGGTAAGACAAGGGTAAAAGTCAACCTCTCCTTTTTGCACTTTGATTTTTACCACCTTTACCCCCGCCCGATGGGTAATTTCATCCACCGCAGAAAGTCTCCGAGGGGTAAAACTCCATGCCAGAGTCTTCCATCATCAATTTTACCACACTTTTTTACCCCAGGGGTAAAAGCAAAGTGGTAAAATTCGTAAACCTCGAACTTTACTCAGAGAGGTGGATGGACTGCTGGGCCGCCGGGGCGGGTCGGGCCCGCTTCCAAAGGTGATCACGTGGTCTAGTCAGGGAACGGCGTTTGAGACAACAGACAAGAGGGGCAGTCTGCAGCAGGGATCGCCCAGTCTCCCAATAATAATGGGAGATCACAGCCAGGTTCACTCGCTCAACCAACAGCCAAGTCACGACAACAGCATCAACACTCTCCTTTCTCTCCTTTCTCTCTTACTCTCACTCCCTCACGCACGCTCGGTGGAAGAAGCACGACCAAGCGACCGACCAACTGTGTGTCTGCCCGGCTGGCCGACTGTCTGAGTTCTCAACTCTCCCACCCTCTCTCACACACACGCA
This sequence comes from Tilletia horrida, assembly GCA_001006505.1. Classification (NCBI taxonomy): domain Eukaryota; kingdom Fungi; phylum Basidiomycota; class Exobasidiomycetes; order Tilletiales; family Tilletiaceae; genus Tilletia; species Tilletia horrida. The sequence goes on along the minus strand of LAXH01000103.1, from coordinate 61,748 downwards.
ACTCGCACACACACAATCATGGGCTTCTCCTTTGGAAGATATGATGAGATCTGCAATACCGTCTCCTTGCTCGTATGCCCACTTCTCGGCTCCAACGGGATGGGTCTCGAGCCAGCATGCTACTCGAGAAATGTCGAAATCGGAGGAACCATCATCTTCGAACCAGCAACATGCTTTGTCCACATTGCAGCCCTCGTCATGACCACAATCATGGTCTACCACGTCCGATCCAAATACACAGCCGTCGGCAGAAAAGAGATCGTCCTCTTCTTCTACCTCTACGCCCTCTCCGAGATCCTCGCCATCTTCCTCGACTCGGCCATCATCCCAACCTACTCGGCGGTATATCTCTGGTTCACAGCCGTCTACGTCGGCCTAGCAACCAGCATCTTCTGGTGTCTCCTCGTCAATGGCTTTGTTGGATTCCAATTTGCAGAGGACGGAACCCCACAATCACTATGGGTAAGTCTGCTCGATCCCTCTGCTCATTCCTCCGCTGCACATCAGACTGACTCTGATTAAAATGCTCTGTTCTGCTGCACAGTTCCTCCGCCTGACCTCCCTCCTCTTCTTCGGCATTGGCTTCTTCATCGCGATAGCAACCTTCAAGGGCTTTGCAGGAATGTCGCCAACCGCACAAGCAGGGCTCTACATCATCCAGCTCGTCTTCCCCATCATCTGCGCGCTCATCTACACCTTCCTCCAGGTTGTTCTCGTCATCCGCACTCTCGATGACAGATGGCCACTCGGCGACATTGCCTTTGGTGTCTTCTTCTTCGTCGCAGGCTGCATCCTCATGTTCGCCTTCTCCGACCAGATCTGCGAGGGCGCAAAACACTATCTCGACGGCACCTTCTTTGGCGTGCTCTGCATGCTGCTCGCCGTCATGATGACGTACAAGTACTGGGACTCGATCACCAAGGAGGACCTCGAGTTCTCCGTCGGCTCAAAAGCGTCCGTCTGGGAAGTCAAGGATCCTTTACTAGGGCCCGGTGGGACAGGCTCCGACTATGACGTGCAGTCCAGCGTAGGAGGCGAGCGAAGCGTGCCCGGCAGATTAGCACCCTCTGCAGCTGGAGGCAAGACGGGCTACCCACCAAATAACGGTACGGGCGGCTATGCTGGAGGGAGGTATTGAGCGAGCTCGTCCCTTCTCATTGATATATCGCGCATACAACGCTTGGAATCGGCCTTTCATTGCACGGTGCCAGCCCCTCCCTCTTCCATCACGAAACAGTCAAGATATCATCACCCTCCCGTGGACATTGTTGCCGCCTGCCCTTCGGAACTGCGGGCCCCTTTCTGCCACCCCCCTCCTCCTTCGTTCATAATGGCTTTTTCCAACCCTGCCTTTTCGTTGCCTCGACCTTTGTGACCTGCTGCAAAACTTCCAAGCCATCCTCACTCTCATCCTTTCCCCCACTTCTCTCCACCCAGTCGATCGCTCTTCTAGAAGATTTTTCTCCACCTCTCCCTTTGCTGCTATCTGTCTCTCTCGACTTTCTCTCGCTCTCTCTCACTCGGCTCTTGATCTGTTCATGTAGTTCTATATATCACCCCATCAACCATCATTCATCAGCTTTGACTCTGCTGTTCAGGCTTTGCACGCTGTGATCTTTGAGCGAGCTGCTTCAAAGATTTGAGAGGCGTTCTCGTGTCAGAACCATCATCAACGTCGAGATCTGTCCCAATGGACGAGCGCGAGAGAATACGACGGGAGCTAGAGGAGGAAGAGCGGCTCGATGCCATCGATCCGCTGCGACATCTGCTGCATGCCGGCGTCGAACTTTCCGATGAGGAGGAGCAAGCTGAGCATCAAGGAGAAGATGCCTTGGCCGAGGTCGAAACGAATCATGCAGCTCTGACCGATGCAACGCAACGACGGAAACGGCGGAACAGCAGTAAAAACGTAGGAGCGCACCAGCAGCAGCAGCAGCAGCTCCGCTACAAGCTGAATGATGGAAACGACGTAGTTCCGGCCCAGCGAGCTGCCGTCGAAGGAGATCTTCGAGCGGTAGTAAGGTACTACGCTCGTCAACCTCTACCACCCATCACCTTTGGTCTGTCCGCCTTACCTTTACATCAAGAAGCAGCGTCCCACACCTTCTTTGACGTTCATCTGCACCAGGACGTCTCTGGTGGGTGCGGGGGCCGGATATGGCCGGCTGCAGAAGTGCTGGGCGCCTACCTGGCGCGAAGACCAGAATTTTGGAGGGAGCGATGGGCGGACAAGCAGGTGTTGGAGCTCGGGAGCGGGACGGGATTGCTGGGCCTACTATGCGCGCGTGCAGGCATGGGTCAGAGGGTGATTATCACTGATCAAGAGTGAGTTGAATCTCCCTTGGAAGGACATGGGGATCCGTCGATTTTTTCTGACCGCATTATTGAGGGCACTCCCAAACGGATTCTCAGTGCAATGCTCGACTTGATGCAACGGAACCTTACCCTGAACGAAGAAGCGACTCCAGGAGACGAAGCAGGCGGCGCCCCAAACGGCCTTCCCACACCCTGTGTTGTCCGGGAGCTGAATTGGTGAGTTTCTGCAATGAGGCAGGATGTTTCCTTGCCGGATCGGTACTGATATTGCGTCTCATTGATGTATGATGCAGGGGAGAACCGTTACCGACAGACGTACCTCCAAAGCCTGAAGTGCTTCTGCTCGCAGGTGAGTGACCATGAGACGGCATACAAGAGGTCAGAATTGCATCTGGAGGAAAAAAGCTGACCCATTGCTCACCACGTCCTTGAATCAGATTGTGTATATCTCGAGGTTGCATTCCAGCCCCTGGTAGACACTATGGTGGAACTCAGCACACTCGAGACGGAAATTCTGTTCTGCTATCAGAAACGGAGAAAGGTCAGCATTCCCTCTGCCTCTGCTTCGGAAACTTGTCCCAAACGCCCTCGAATTGACGTTTCCTTCATGTTTTTCTTCAATCTAGGCGGACAAACGTTTCTTCACCTTGCTCAAGAAGCACTTCCACTTCGATCATGTGGACGACGATGATGCCGGACGGCGCGAAGTGTACAATCGAGAGGGGACGCAATTGTTACGGGTAGTTAAGAAAAAGTAATCCTTAATTTCACACTATCCTTGAGGCAGTATGGCTTGCGAGGAAGGCTCAGGCAGAGCAAGGTTGCCATCGAGTGAAAGGCTGTTCATGATTTCATTTAAACACTCTTCCGACCGCATTCATTCCACTATGCTTTTCCTTTCGGCGACGCTTCAAGGGCGAAAGTTGGGTGGAGGGTCCGGCTTGTTCGCCAAGATCTTTTCAATCTTCTCGTCGATCTCCGGAGTAAGCTTGTCGATCACCTCGAGTGCCTCCAGGTTCTGGAGCAGTTGCTCCTCTGAAGACGCGCCCAAGATGACGGTGGAGACGTGCTTCTTGGCCGCGGCCCATCCGAGGGCGAGAGCGGTTGTGGAGGTGTTGAGCGACTCTGCAATCTTGGTGAGCTCGCGCACCTTGGCAATCTTGGCCTTGCCTTCGTCAGAGGTGAGCCGCTCTTGCCATTCCTGAGGAAGAGATGGAACGTCAGCCTTACAGCTTCGATGGCAATCTAGTGCTCTTTCCCGCTGGACTCACTTTGTGACTGTGGAGCTGTGTAGGTGAGAAAACAATTGAAGAGGACATGTTTCATGTTCAGAGCTCGAGTTGCGGCAAGTATGGACAGCGCAGAATGGTGACGCAACTCACACGCGAGCCTTCCGGAATGCCGTCGTTGTACTTGCCCGTCAGCAGACCCATGGCCAGAGGGGACCAGATAGTGGTTCCATAGCCAAACTTCTCGTACAGAGGCGCGTATTCCTTCTCTGGCCGCTCGCGGTGGAACATGTTGTACTGAAAAGAAGACACGGTAACCTTAGCATCGGGTTCCCAGTCCACGTGTATTGACGGAAGCAAGGAGACACTCGCCTCGCATTGGTCAGAGACGGGTGCAATGAGCCCCAGCTTGTCAGCGACAGCGTGGGCCTCCAGGATCTGCACTGCGGACCATTCAGACGTTCCCCAGTAGTGGGCCTTGCCCTGGTTGATCACATGATTGAATGCGCGTACAGTCTCTTCCATCGGGACTGAAACGTCGGGGCGATGAGCTTTGACGACGTCGACATAGTCGAGCTGGAGCCGCTTGAGAGAGGCATCGAGTCCTTCCACGATGTGCTTGCGGCTGAGACCTTTGGCATTGGGGTCCTTGCCTCCTGTGCCAAAGAAGATCTTGGTGATGAGCACGTCTAGTTGGTGGCAGGCGGGAGGCGTCAGTATGTGCCTAATCTTATGCACGGATATTGCAGAGCTTACATTCAGATCGTTTCCAGCCGAGGTTCTTGATGGCCTCGCCCATGGCAATCTCAGATTTGCCACCAGAGTAGACTTCGGCAGTGTCGAATGTGTTGATTCCATTCTCAAACGCAACCTTGAGGATCTCTTGTGTCTTGGCAGTGTCCACACTTCCGCCGTAGGTGAGCCAGCCGCCTGGAAGAGACAGCAAGGCGAGATCAGGCGATCAGTAGGGATGGAGTTCACACATTGCCTTTGTCAGATATTTACCCAGGGAGAGGAGCGAAACGCGCAGACCCGAGCCGCCCAGGCGGCGGAACTTCATGTTCTTGGGATCGAATCTGCTCAGACACAGACACAACGGAATATCAGCGTTTGGATCCGTTCTCTATAGCCATCATGGACAGAATTCGTCGCGCACTCTGGTGTGGAAGTCATTGTAGCTAGCAATCGTGTGAGTCTTTCGAGGTAAAGCTGTGGAAGGTGATGGTGGAGCTTCCAAAGTCAGGACCTGTTTATAAGGCGGCCATCGCAGAGGCAGGGTGACGCAACGCGTTCCTGCCGCTGCAAACAGCATGTACCCACACTTTCAAATTCGGGTCCGTCTCGCTGTTCGCAGATCTCCTGGCAGGTCTGGCCGCTACACAAAAGCTGTCACGACCGACCAGTTGCAACTCGCCTGAGCATAGGCACGCATCCCTTCTCTCATCATCCCCAGCCCGATCGAGCATTACGCAAGCGCGACCTTCCCTTTGTTCTACCGCAACTCTCGCTCACCCCACCTCGACAACTCATCTTGGAAGAACGAGTACCAGCCAGCTATTTGATACAATGCAAGGGTACAAGGCAATGATGGTACAGAGCTTTTCACTGTGCGTTCACCCAAACTTGGGCTTCGAGCTGTAGGGGTCCCACGCCGAGCTCGCGTGAGCCTGGGTCAGGTTGATCCCCATGGTCACGTACCCAACCAGCCCTTGAGAAATGACATGCCCCATCATCTCAATGTCGAACACGGGCTGGTATCCGCCCATGTGCGCGTCGTTGAAGATATCTGAGAGTGCAGTCGTGCGAGAGAGGAGACGTGGCCAGCCACTCTGGTGAGATCAAACCGAGGCAAGATGGAAGGAGGACCAACTCACTGAGACCGTCGACCCAATTTCGTGTCCGGCCGTGGGTGTCTCGGATCGGATTCGTCGAGTAAGGCCACATCTTGTCCACCGAATCGGTTAGATCATCCTCGAAGAAGAATTGGCCTGAGTAGTCGAGCAGGAGCAGAACAGGGTGGTTGTCAGCTCCTAAGCAGGTCCACCGCAATATGAAAACTGCACCGAGAATGCTCACCAATATGCGCGAGGGGGCCGCCCACGTAGGAACCATTGGGTAACGGAGTCCAGTCACTGAATACCTTAGTATGTACATGTGTCGCACGACCCGTGTAGTATCCAGGAAAGATGGACTATGGACAACAGAAAAAGCTTCAGCTATCCAGGTTGGGAATGCATGCAGAACTGCCTCAGTATGCTCCACTCACCGTGAATTGCACCACCCCGTTCTTGTCTGTGGGATAGGCCGCCCGCAGCCAGTTTTCGCGCTCGTTTGTCTTTGGGTATGCGCTCAGCATGCCCTTCCTTGGCCCCTGTGCGGCAGGTTTTTCATCCTTGAGATTAGGATGTGGTAGTGGATGGCCGGAATAGTACTATAATGCAGCAGCAGCAGCATCGTCAACCTCTGTCATGCCGCCCCTGCCCGATTCCCTTTCCAAAACGCAAGTGGAAACTCACGCCTGTTGCATTTGCGAGCCATACGTCGACCAAGACGTTTGGTACAGGCTTGCAGGTTTCAACATCGATCACTCCGATGTTCATGAGCTGCAAATAGTCGAAGTTTTGAGCATAGAGACCGACTACCATTCTGGACTGGCTGACCGCTTGACTCACAAATGGCAACCCAATCTGATATTCGGCCATATTCGACCTGATGGGATGGCCCTGGCTGTGGAAGTATGGCCCTTCTGTGACCTCCGGCGCTGCAAGAAAGCACCTTTGAGCAATTTTGTATCCCGACTCAGGGACCTCCCAACTGGTTCAGCTTTGACTCACCCAGCACACAGGTAGAATTCTTCATCTTGAATTCGCGTGCCGCACGTGAGCACGAAAGCAGTACGTCCGCCTGCTCAGGATCGAGCGAGCCCATGCGATCGGCAATGGGCTGGTCGAGGAACAAGTTGCGGGTCACCGTTGGATCGTCGATGGAATCTATCGGGGTCTTGAGGAAGGGAGCCTGCTGCATTTGCTTCCTTGCGAGGGTGTAGGACTGTACGGCGGGGATGCAGTGATACATGGCTTGCTGCCTTTCATTGTGGGCGACGGCCTCGTCTCTGGACATGGAATGGGCCTGGACAGCGGGAAGCACTGCTAAGAGCAAGCTCACGAGCAGCAGCCTTTGGTACTGCATGGTCGCTTCCTTGTTGGACTCCGAGGCAAAGAAGTCGGGTCAGGATGAGAAAAGGTCAGAGACGCGGGACGCTGACAGGATTGCCGAAGGTAGCACATCCCTGTTCTTATATAGCTAGGGCCAGCAAGGATCAGGCAGGTCCTTGGTATTGGCGGCACCTATGAACCTCTTGCAAATGTGAAATGTCTCACATGAAATGTGGGAGTCGGCCAAGGGCACATGACCAGCGGCATTTCTCCCTCTCCTTCTCTCCGCAGATGTTGGGGACCCTGCTTGGAGAGGACTTTCATTGATTAGGACGTCGGGGCGCTTGGCCGTTGAGGCCGACTAAAGTCCCTGTGAGGGAGCAGTCAGTAGTGACGAAACAGCGAGTGCTCTCGCTCATCCGCCCAGCCGCGGTTGTTGCCGGCTGCATGCGGTTGTTTTGAAGGATGCCGCGATTTCCGAGACACCTCGCAACCCTCCCGTAACGATGTCCTTGGAAGAAGCCAGCACACACAGAGCAAGCCTTGGGAAGCAGATTATTGCTCATCTTCCTCGACGCTACTACAATTCACACGCATCGCGGCCCCAACCATGACCACACACGCACTGTCGTCCTTCCGGTCCGATCCTCCCACCCAAGCCGACGAAGACTCGTGCACCTTTTGCAGCATTATCAGAAATTACCCTCACTCGGCAGAACTGACCCAACCATTTCCCTTCAGTAGTGGCAGCAATAATCCTTCCACCTCGACCGGGCCCGTCTCGGCATACGTGACCTATTCGGACGAAGGCTCGATTGCGATTCTCGACATCTTGCCCATCCGGCGGGGGCATACATTGGTCATCCCTCGCAAGCATGTCAGACAGCTGAGCGAACTGCCACTCGCAGAATCGGGCGAGCTGGCCCGAGCCCTTGTCATCGTCTCTCGCATGGTCGGAAAAGGTAAGGCAAAGAATCCCACGACCGGGTCGCTTCCTATCAATCATCTCTTCCATGGCGACCCTGACATGGATGGAACCTCAAACTTTTTTCCTTCCGTTTTTGTGTTGCCCACTTCTGGTACTCTTTTTTTATCTCCATCTAGCTCTCGGGGACGAACGAATGCAAGTGATCACCAACCAAGTCTACGCCCAGGTCGTCCCACACCTCCACTTCCACATTGTGCCCGCACCACGATTCTCGGAATCCAGCGACGACATACACCAAAAACCAGGGGAGCAAAAACGGCCCCTGTTCGGCGGGGCCTCTCCCGACTCTGTCTCGCTCCTCAGAGCCTTCGGGCATGGCCGGGACGAACTCGACGACGACGAAGCAAGTCTGCTCACTCAACAAATGCGCGAAGCGCTACAGACTGTGCTGGAAGAGGAAGAAGCTGCGTCTGGCAGAAGCAGGCTATGAAAGGCGTTTGTCATCCGTGTCACCAAAAAGAATTGTATTCAAAAATTGCACAGCAACCAGAGAGAGGGAGAGGCAGAGAGGAGTCTAACAGAAACAGGTTTGCGAAGAAAATGCGCATGCGAGAGGAGAGGAAGACTGGGCAAAAAGGGAGGAGAGAGAAAGGGTTATGCTCGCCGTCTTTGGTAGTTCTGTTCAGCCGGTCGTGAAGCCGCTGTTGCGCAGGACCTCCATATTGTCGTAGAATGCCGCTGCAAGCCAGGTGTCCGGGATGGTGGCTGCTGATCCCCACGGGCTTGTGTCCATCGGCACATTTGTGTCGTTGCCAATGCCACCATGCGAAGGGAGTCCGTGTCCAGAAATGTCCATCGCAACAGCGCCGCCTTGGCCCGAGCCCGCCGAAGAGGTAGGTGGGAGTGTGTTCATCAGGCCCGACCCACCAGGCATGTCTCCAGCCATATTGGCAAACGAGAATGGCATCGCCGACGCTTGTTGGTCCCACCACATCGTCGACAAGGAGGTCTCGACTGGCGTGTACCCAGATTGATGTGTCGTCGAGCTTGTTGACCCTCGCGCACTGCCGGCAAAGGGAGGTGACGGGCCCAGCAATGTCGAGGTCAGATCGTGCGTTCCCGTCGTTGGTCCACCGTGTGCCGAGTGAGAAACCGACGAAGTCATCCCAAACGAGCCGCTCACACTGGGTCCGGCGCCGAACAGATCTTCCATGTGCTGGGCCGAAGAGGAACTACCCGGCCTGACGGACCGGGCCGACCTCGCCGGGGAGGGCATCGAATCCTGGTCGATCGTTGGAGGAGTAAGCGAGGGTGTGTTGCTGAGCCGGTGTCCAAACACCGAGGGGCCAGGAACAGCATCTCGCTCCTTGATCATCTCCCTGAGCGCCCCGAGCGAGTGCGTGAAACCTTCTTCAACCCGCCTTGCGTGCAGGCCTACTCGGAGGAACGAGGATCCACTCGCGAGCTGGAACTGTTCGGCGAGCGTCAAGATCGAAGGAATCTTTTTCCGCATGTAATGGACCACCTCCGCCCGTGGCATCAGCCATCCAGTGGCTGTCCGCGCCGGTTGCTCTTGGCCCTCTGTGAAGGGTGTTTGTTCGGAAAGGTAGTCCACGATGACTCGCAACGCCTGTTGGCATGAGTCCAAGGCCAGAACAAAGATGTCCGCCAGTTGTTTCTGGACAGGCTCGTATGTTCTTGAAAACATGTCGTAGCTCGATTTGGTCCGAGAGGTAGAAGCCCAGGGCTCCAGCGACGCAAGAACGCGGTTGCATGCTACGATGTAGGAGTCAAATGTCTCCTTGCGGAAGTAATTGCCTGTGTTCCAGTTGACATCCGCTGGTGTCATGCTGGGCAGGAGGGTGTGAATGTAAATCGCCCTGCAGCAAGGGTTGAAATAGGTCAGCCGAAACAGGAAAAGGAGCTGATTCGAAAAAGACAGGAAAGCTCACATGAAGGACGCTTCGAGGTAGGCGAGTGCTGTTGGAGGTGCCTTGTTCTTGGCCATATCCCTCAAATAGTCATCCAGATACCGTTGGATCCGCTCGCAAAGCTCGAGCATGTTGAACTTGGGCCTAGTCAAGGTCTGGAGCTCCTTTGAGCGCTCCTCTTGCCAGAGCGGTGTCTGGTCGGCGTGCTTGTCATGGTTGTCATGCTCCTGCGAGGATGGGTGCAGATCGTGGATCAGACAGACGGTGACCGTGACAGTCGCGCATGTCCAGAGCTGCTCTACAAGCTGGGCCTGTCTCCGCAACGTCGTAAAATTTTTCCGGCGCTTATCCATTTGCATGGCGGCCGAGCGGCTGATCCGGAGCGGTGGGAATCTGAGTATCGAAGCGGGAGGCAATATCGAGCCAAGTGGTCTTTCCAGCTGGCAGAAGAACCACGCTGAGATGGCGGTCACCAGCCACTCCTGCGTATAGAGAACAGATTTTCTTTGAGTTCGAAGTCAGATGCAATCAAGATGATCAGACTCCACTCACGACGTTGATCCGAATCTCGTCGTTGACTGCGCGGTAGGTGGTGCCTACAGACATTGCATCGTGAGTCGAATTTTTGCGTGGTGCAGCTCTCTCCTTGGCCCGCATGTGCGAGAGCATTCGTGCAACGACACCGACACAGCAAGCTGACTTTCGAGGACTTGTCCCTTCGCACAATTCGCGCGTTCCGATCAAGATGACCGCCTGAACGGCGGACAAGTCGTAGTGGTGATCGTGATCGACTTCGCCCCCTGCTGATGTGGTCGAGATCGCTCTAGGTTCCACCGTCGTGCTGAAGAGGAGACTTTCGGCATACCGTTTCAGACGATGACGCATGGCATTGGCTGCCTCGACGACTTGGGCGTCTTCCTCGTCCTCGACCGATTCGGGTATGGCCTCTGCGAGGACGGTAGCAATGAGCAGAGGAGATGGGGGTGGGATGTTGTGTTGTTCTCCGTCTGCAAGATCGCTAAAGGAGGAGTTGATCAGGGCGACAGGACCAAGCTTGTAGAGTCTGCATTGGTCAATGAGCATCGACTTGGATACCAGCGCAGCCATAGCACTGTAGTATTTCATAAAGGTCAGTGATCTCGCAGTGCATACGAGGTGTCAGAATATTGGGCTTTGGACTTACTGAGAGGAGAAGAAAAGCTCGACCAAGCCAAGGATCTCCTCTAGACTCAGGTCGTCTAGCGGATTTGGCCCAGGCTCTTCGTGGTCAAACATGTGCCGGGTTGGGTCGATATTCATCATGTGTACGAAGAAGAACGGTTTTCCGATCCATGTGCATCCGAGCTGGCTGTACACGTTGCAGGACAGCTCGATCATGCCTTGTACCATCAGTTGTATGCTGCTGTTGAACTGTGGCATCGTCGTCGATTTGAAGTTTTACAATTCAGTCGGTACACACAGCGAACTTCTGAACCAGGCGGGACTTACACTTGCCACCCAGTGGAACTCATCTTCACCAGAGTCGAGCGTGGTTTGAGGGAATCGGGAGTCACGTCGTCCGGTTTCCTTGTTGTGTTCTTGTTGAGCGGTGGATGCATAGTGAGAATCCGACGCACTTTGGAATGGTCCTTTGCTAAAGACGGGCTGGTGCGCAGCTCCATGACTGCTGGAAGGTCTGTTCGGATCATTCTCTTTGGGCCCGAAATACCGATCCCACATGTCCTGGAGCGCAGAAGCAATGGTGCCCTGGCGTCCTCCTAATTGGACCCAGAACGGAGTGGCAATGTCCTCGGGTCGGATGTCGAAAGAGTGTTGAGTGCCGCGAAATGAGGCGAGCGGTTTGGATGGTCTCATGATTCGACCCGACACTTCGGGAGTTGCGAGTGGGATGCTGCCGGGAGGCAGTTCAGCATCCGGATCGAAACCACTGGAGCCGTGCATGTCCCTGAGGCCACTGCTTCCGGCTGGTTTTGATGAGCGGGGTGGACGTCCCTTGGGAGATTCGCGTTCGAACTGCGCATGATTGTATGCTCAGCATGATCCAGACTGTGGAAGAGGCCCACCTCACAGCATGCCCCTGTGCGACTCACCACGCATACTAGTTTTCGCTGCACACAGGCTGAGCACGGTTCCTCTCCGTTGCATCGCTGGGTAAAAGGTATGAAGCAGTGGTGAGCGGAGGGTGAAGGCAGACCAAGAGGGAGGAAGTTCGAGTGGACTTACGATTTTGCGTCTTCTGCAGAATTCGCAGGAAGCACGACGGGGCGTGCGGGATGCGGCAGAGGATGAGGTTGATGATGCGGGTGCTGGGGGCGCATTGGAGTTGGAGCCCTGCGACGAGGTGGAATTGTTGCGTATAGGTCCGACCATGACTGTGTTCTATGACAGACGGGTGTTGAGTCTGAGTGAAGGGGTCTAAAGTACACGGGCTGGATTGGGAGGAGAGGGCGCGCGCGCGCCGTGGTTCAAGTTCCAGGCTGGTCCTAACAGGGGCCAAAGGTGAGAGACACGGATGCTGTGGAGCGTGGATGGTACAGAGCAGTAAGCCGATGGTGATGAGATGGGAGGAGACAGGGAAGGGGAAAAATCTTGGATGTCGTGGGTTGGAGGGGGGGGCAGGTTGTTCCCGAACTGGAAGGACCTCACACTTAACAAGTTTGTGGTGGGCAAGAAGGCGCCTCAGAAAGGGAAACCACAGCCTTCCCACCTTGGCGAGCAGCATGATCTTTAATTTGGACGTAAGGCGCAGCGCCACAACTTCGCCAATTTAAGCTATTATTATCCAACAAACGAGAAGCCGGATTTCTCACTTCTTATGTATTCCCAATCCTCCTCCCTCTCCTCTCCTCTTCCTCTTGCTCACGCTCGCTCATTGTCTGATCTCCCTCAATTAAACGGGATGCCCATCTCGACCTCGCGGTTCCGCTTAGGGTCCCGACCACGATGGTTCTGTTCCCTCATCGATGTGGTTGTCAACTGCGCCCGACGATATGTGGTCGGAGGGCCGGATGGTATTGGAGGCAAGCTTCGGTCACCCAACACACTACTCGTCCTGTACTGTACTGTACTGTACTGTATGTTTCGACTGCCTTCGCATTCTTCTGGGGGGACGCCTGCAGGCCCATCCTAAAGTTGCAACCACACTCTGTTGTTTGAGGGGGCCGGGTTGGCTGCCGAGCTCTAGACCCATGCACCTCGTTCCTATAGTAATCCTTGCACAGACACCCAGCTTTTTGGCTTTGACAGGTGCCCATCTAAAGCACTGTGGCCTTCTTCAGCCTTATCACCATTAGCTACGTGTGTACAGCGCTAAAGGTTCACACCATCCCAAACAAGCAATTGGAAGCTTGTCTGTCGTGCTGGGAGCACGACTTGCTCATGCCGCTGATCAGGCACACAGGCTCGGAACTGAGCCATCTCCGAAGTTGTGCTCGCATCAATCGAGGGCGTAACAGATGAAGCCCGGCGGGCCGGCACCGGGGTGGGAAAGGGGGAAACCCCCAACCCATCCTGTTTTCTAAAGTTAAAAAATAACCCCAATATGTCCATGGGCAAGGCAGGAGACAACCCCATGCTGTCCAGCCAACTTGCATGGCTTCCATTGCAATTCCTGCTATTCTTTGCTCTGCTCTGCTCTGCTCTGCCTCTTTCGGTTTGTGGTCTAGAAGTCGCAAGTCCAGCAACCCAATGCCACGTGTGCCTCCCCTCTATCCTGCTCCGGGCACCTCCCCCGTCGCTGATGCCATCCGTCAGAGACGTGGTGCACGCGGCCTGAGCCCGCTAGACGGCACCCTCCTCCAATCTCCCGCATATGCCTCTGGATGGAACCAGCTTCTCGGGGCCGTGCGAACAAAGACGACTCAGCATCTCCCTGCAGACGTGCGCGAGATCATCATCCTTCGCGTCGCAGTGAGGAACCGAGCGGCAGTGAGTCCTAATGTCCTTTGTTCGTTTGCTGTGTGAACCATGCTATTTTTTTTCGGCAGAACCAATCTGGATGAACTTGCTGTTTTTTTTTTTTTATCGCCGTGCCGTGTAGTTCGAATGGATCCAGCATGAGATCGTCGCTAGGCAGGAAGGCAACGTGAACGACGAATGCCTCACAGCCGTCAGGAGCGTCGGCATCGCGCCATCCTTGGGCCCGGCTCAATATGACCAGCTGGTACCCCCTCAAGGCCCACTTACGCCGTTACAGGCAATGGCCGTCATCTTCACAGACGAATCGACATTGAACGTCGACGTACTGGACGACACGTTTGCGAAGCTCCGCCAGCTCCTGCTGGAGGAAGGTAAAACCCGAGCCGGCGGCGACGAAGCGATCCGCCAATTACTTTTGGCGGACGCAGGGGGCGAAAGTGCCTTTGCCGACCGTGCCGTCACCGAGGCAGTGGCGACGGTAGCAACTTATAACATGGTGTCCCGCTTTTTGGTCGCTCTCGACGTGGACGGGCGCAGTCAGCAGCCAGTGCCCTGGCCGGCTCCTCACCTGGCTCAGAGCAACCCCAATTCATCAGCCTTGCCCCCCGTGAACCGGCAAGGATCGGGTGCCGTCGCGTCGAGGAACGTGGTTCGGACTCCTGATGGCAACTTGCTATCGACCCTCTTTCACGCAAAGGAGGGCGACTCAGCGACAGAGGCGCCTACGGTGATTTGCATCAACAGTCTGATGACAGATTTGTCGATGTGGACCTATGTCCTCCCGGCTCTACGCAAGCATTTCGACGTGATCACCTACGACCAACGCGGGCACGGTCACTCGTCCATCCCACGGGAACCATGCACACTGTCGCAGCTCGCCGATGACACCGCCTTGGTCCTATCAGCATATGGCATCGCTCGAGCTCATGCCATCATTGGCGTCTCCCAAGGAGGTGCTACAGCCTTGACCTTTCTCATGCGCCACCCCGACCGCGCCGCCAAATTTGTCGTTTGCGACACCCAGGCAATCCCGCCGTTGGCAAACGTAAAGGCCTGGAACGAACGCATTGCTCTGGTCAAGGGTGCGAACAGCATGGCTCCGCTCGCGGAGGCTACCTTACCCCGATGGTACTCTTCTCTGTTCGACGACGGTCCTGGTGGAACACATCCTGACCAACCGCCGCCCGGCTCGGCAGACCCACGTCGCGCAGAGATTCTCAACCATACGGGATCCATGATCAGAAACACGCCCATCGAGGGGTTCGTTGCGGGTGCTCGATCGTTACAAGGCTACGATCTCCTGAGCCCGCCGGCATCAGTAGCTCCCAAGGGCTTGCTTCCCACGCTTGCAGAGACACAATCTCCGGTCCTCCTAGTGGCCGGTGCGCACGATGGGGCATTGCCAACGGCATTGCAAGGTTTGGCCGACGATGCCAAAGCTGCCGGTGCTAGCCAGGTGGAATTCGTCCAAGTTGAGCGAGCCGGACACCTTCCCATGATCGACCAGCCGCAAGCATGGACCGAGCTCGTCTTGCCCTTCCTGCTGCCGGCCGTGCCGTAGCACCAAAAACACGGGTCTGTACACACGGGCAATCCGGGTCCTAGCCAGCCGATCATTTTAGATGGGTAGCACCGGACCCACCACGCCAGATTGATCAATTGCATGCGCATCGTGCACATTGCATACCGTGCTACTGTATGCAGACTATGAGTAGATTCCTGAGCTTTTTTGGTTGATACGCCCAGGCACAGCAGGCAGCTAGCTGATCGTGAGGACGTTACGCCTGTGCGGTGGATTTGCTTGGGGGGAAGGGAGGGTGAAACGTGGGCTTGCCAAGGCCTCGGAGATTTCAACGCCCACAACTTTCCCGGTTGACAGGTTTCTTCTGCTTCTGCACATCAAGCATCTTTTTTCTCTCCGCACGCCATTCCAGTCACCAGCAATGGCAGGCAGGGGTGGGATCTTGCATCCAGGGGGACCACCTTTTCATTCATTCAATCATTCATTTGCAAATGGTACCTGACCAGGGTCGAGTTGGCCGTATCGCACGTTCCTTCCCATATTTCTTGGTGAGACCAGGGCAAGTGCCAATGATTATCGCCTCAGGAACCCGCCTTGCTGGCAAGCGCTCTGCCCCCCCCCTCCGGAATACGGGACAAGATCTTTCTTCTTCGACATGCGAGGCCTCAACTTGCGCTCCTCTCCCCCCCACTCACTCACTCTCTCAACTTTATAGAGCGACAACCTTATTGGAACCAAAACGTACGAGAAAACTCACTCATCTCCTTCCCAACGAGGTACACAGCTCTCGCAAGAAGGCTGGGAAAGAAGCTTTTGTGCTAGACTTGCCGCCCGCTCAATCAACGGGACAAAAGAGCGGCCGCCATTCCTTCGTCCCTCTGGGGAGCAAAGTGGGCCTGGCTCGCCCTTGTCAAAGACACACCCTTGCTCGGCTGTTTGTTTTTTGGTGAGTTGTGCGCGTGTGGCTTTGTGTCGGCCATGGAGGTCGCCTCCCGTCGTCTATCAAAGGTAAGGCGGTTCCGCGTTGCCGAACTACTGCGACGTTAAGCAAGAGCCGAACAAGAAGGAGAGGTGATCACGCTTTGGCTTCTCTCAACATCTTTGGAACATCTTCTATCTGATCCTCTGATGTATTCAACGTGTCAGCGAAACAATGTGCACATCAACAGGAAACATTTGGGGGTGGTGGCACGATTTTCAAGATCAATTGATGGGAAGGGAGGCGTGTAGGCTTGAGAGGCAAAAGTGTGCTTGAAAAGGGAACAAAAAAAAAGGTGGGAAGGTGAAAGTGGATGAAAACTCAGTGGAGAAGCAATCAAATCGAGGGAGCGGGGAGGAAACGAAAGGAAATGACCACAAGGGAAAAGAAGGGGGATTGAAGAAACAGGTAAAGATCCAAAAGGCGGAACGTGTCCGGGATATATAAAGGGGTGGGTGACTTGTGCATGTAGTATAAAGCGGGTGCGGGAAACGCCCCTTTGGCCCTCGACGCATCGGGTTTTGAGATGATTGGTGATACCTTGCTTCTCTCACATCGGAGGATCCCACACAGAGACGATTGCCCTGTGCCTGAACGTGTAGAATGTCGAGAGTCGTGAGATCTCGATGGTGCAATCCGGGATTCCCCAAGCCTTGACTCGGGGAATCCGTTTTGCTTTTGTGTTGTTGTTCGTTCATCGACCGGATCGATCAGATCCTTCCAGCAAGAGCCCAAAGAGTCCACCAGCAGACTCTTCGCTCCGCATCTGCAACATGTACACGATCCCCGTCCGTGAGCCTCGGTCAGAGAGCTCGACTGCGATTCCGACTTTCCCCACCCGCTCCACGCCATCGGACAGGACCAAAGTCGAGATTAGCCGCTTCTTGTCGTTCTCGACGACCAGTTGCCGGTCGTTGGATGGCATCAGGTGGTAGAGCTTCAACCTCGCATTCCCGAGCGCTTTCCATTGGGCATGATTCTGCTTGAGGAACAGTCGGCATCGCATTTGGGCAGCCACAACAGAGGATTGGCCCTCCAGTTGCTGGCGGCCCTGCGGAGGGCTATTGGGAGGGCTCAGATCATTTCGCGTGCTGGCCCGCGATAGACCTTGCTTCATCATCTCGGAAGGTAGGGTGGGTGCCGTGGATCCTTCGCTTGTGACTGAACGCGTCCGATGCGGGCCGTTCATCGGGCTAGGAGGACCTCCGTTCGCACCCAGAGGCGCACGTAGACCGCCAGGTCCAGGGCCGCCGTTACCGGCTCGCATATCCGGCGCCGAAGGATGACGCGTTGGGCCCGCTTGCCGAGGCCGTGGACCACTCGCCGAGGATTGAGAACCTGGCGACGATACCGCTGATGCGGTCCAGCCAGGCGGCGCACCGCCGGGCAACCGCGGCGGCGGTGGCATGACTGCGCCTGGTAACCTGCCGTTCGCAGGTGGACCAGGCATGGGCCCAGGACCTCCCGGTCCACCTCTACCCATTCCTCCAGGGCCGACAGCACGCGCGGGGACACCATTCACAGGACTTCCTGGGCCCGACACGCCCGGTCCAGGCCCCATCGCACCTCTTCCCATTGGACCGCCCGGAGGAACACCTGGCGGACCTGTCGGCGGACCTGGTGGTCTTCCAGGAATAGGTCTCTGCTGGTTCGCGAAGGGATTTGGTGGTACATTTGGTGGGAAGGGTTGCGCTGGGGAGCCGTTACCCCTTGCACCCATGGGTCCAGACCCCGCTGCGACTGGCGGAAAGGGTGGCGGGAGTGTGCCAGCTGGAGGCGGTGGTGGGAGGCCGCCTGAGCCGGTACTACCTCCTGAGCCTGGCCGCGCTTGTTGTCCTGCGGGCGAAGGGTTGACTGATTGTGCAGCGCGAGCCAGATCAGTCTTACATCGTTCACGTTGTCGTCGATTCAGCATGGTGAGGCAAGACTTACGATTGGCAACGAATTCTTTACTCCGCTCGAATTCTTTGATCCACGCCTCCTTCACGTCCCTGCTTTCTAGCATAACCGTCAAAGTCTCCTTCTTCGCGATCAGCAGTGACAATGAGTTTCCTGCAGTCAAAGTGGTCCCAGGTGTCAACCAGCCATGCAATAGCTTTGTCTTTATTCGGACAGTTCGTAGAACATACCTGTCCCAGCCATGTCCGTCACCTGCACGTGCTTTCCACCCAATGGCGGGAACATGAGTCTCATGTCCTTCTCCGGTGCTGCATTTTCGGCACGATCCTTTGCGGACCCCACTCGTTCGCACATCAGGAAGAGATCGGTGAGGAGAATGATGTGTGCTCGTCGCGTGACGACCTCTTGGCCCGTTGCGGTGGGGGTAAAGTAAATGATTGCGTCTGCGGATGCGCGTAACTCTCTTCTAAATGGGAGGCCGGGAGGATTCATGTGCAGTTGGCATTGCTAGTTTTATAATTGGAAAAGATTGGTATGTCAGCGTTTGAACCGTGTCACATAGATCACGCGTCGACTCACCTTTGGTTTCATGCTGAAAATGTCGAGTGTTTGTGTTGTGTCAAGTCGACTCTCTAGTTCGTCGATATGTCTGATGGAAGGGGCAGGCGGGGCAGAGGTGTTGAGGGCGCCTACCATGGGCACAATGGTGGACGCAGAACCGGAATGTGGACCGGAAGAGTGCCCGGGGGACGTCGGCAGGGGTGGCAGTGGTGCGCCAAGAGAGGAGGAGGAGCCATTAGCAGCTGGCTGCGGTTGCAGTTGAGGACTGCTCGACGTCCTCTTGAACTGTTCTGGATTCGCGGATGAACTAGACGCGCGTCCGGCGGAAACGGACGTGGCTGATGATAGCCGATCTTGAGACGCACTTCTGTGTCAAGCAGTCACGGAGAAAGGCAACCGGGCAAAGTTTGGGAGGTGAAGAAGAAGTCAGAACCGTTGGTGTGTGCGCACGATTTGAAGACGAGGGGTACTGATTGCACTGTGAACTCACTCGGCGGTCTCATTTGTACCAGGGAAGCTGGTATCGCTGCCCCTGCCTACGGAAACGGCGGGCGTCTCATCCAGCACTGTGACACTAGTCTGGTTCTTGGAGCGCTCTAGCAGCTCATCAAGCTTCTCGTTCGCCAATACCAACAGGCGATGATCGCTTCTACCCGGTTGCGTCGATTTCAAGAGGCGAGCATATAGCTTCTTGTAGTACTTGAGGCGCAGGTGCGGTAGTGCGAAAAGGCTGTCGATCGTCCATGGCTCTTCGGGTTGCCTCCTCCGGTCAGAGAACACGGGTGTAGAGCCGTCGGCAGGCGGCCGCGAGATCTCAGCCAGCAGCGCTGCTAACTTCGTGTTGGATTGCACCGTTGGCCATGTGTCGAAGTTTGAGAAGAAGTTGTCGCAGTATCTTGTATATGGTCCATCAAGGTCGTCGATCTTTGTAAAAGAAGAGCGGATGGACAAAACGTTCTGTGATGAGAAGAATGCTCTCGCGTTGAAAAGCACACATATGAACTCACCCAGCGCATGAGGAGGTCGCCAAGTGCTTTGGGCGAGCTTGGATTGGGACCAATTTCGTGCAGGGCCTACAGCAAGGGATTGTCAAGAGCTTAAGACTCGGGCCAAGCCGCTCGCGACTGTGCTGACTGTAGCTCACCTTCAGGAAAGAGCGATTGATACGATAAACTGCCTCTATGTTGCGGAACATGGTGTCTAGCTCTGGAGGTGGGAAATTATGTCTGCTCCAAGCCGACGCGACTTTCTATGAGTGTGCGGCGGGAGGTGGGAGAAAAACATGTAAATGAGTGAGCCATGCAAGTGTCCAGCGAGAGTCACCCAGGGGCCAATACTGACCTTGATGATTGATGCCAGCTCAGCCACGTACGCGCTCTCTGTCTCGATGAGATCCACGAGTGGATTTGGTCTCTTCTTGGACGAGGATGCGCTCCCCTCAGGATTCTCATCCCCGGCTTTACCGCCAGCGCCATCGCCGCTGAAGCTGCTTCCAGGGATTGGGCCGCCGATGGGTGTTGAGGGCGAGGACGGGAGTGCTGAGGATGTTGCAGCCATGGTCAAGGTGACCTGACTCATCTACTCCCTGTCGATGTGTGCCCCTTTGCGCCGGTGAAACTTTGCGGCTATGCACTGTGGAGCCTGCTCTGCGTACGAGAGGTAGAGATTGAGCCTAGATGGGTCGACACGGAGTTCTCAAGGCGAGTGATGAGGGTGTGTTGATCTGCGGAAAGCGTTTCGTTGGTCCACTGGCGCAAGAGTCTCGTCTGCAAGATGTGTGTGTATGTGTGTGCGCGCGTGCTCTGCCCCTGGGAAAGAGCTGGACTCTAAGGAGGTGCGACACAGCTGAGGCCGGCGTATGTATATGTATGATCCGTGCTGCGGGAGAGTGAGCGTTGTGGCCGTGCAGCCTATTGGGAGGTTGCGCAGACGCGGGTGTCGGTGTGCCGAACGAGGTGATCGCGCCTTGGTGTGGTGTTGAGGAGGATCGACAAGGAGGGAGGGCAGGGAGGAGAGAGAGAGCTTGTTTGAGCACCCAGAGAGTGAAGTGCCATCCGTGGTCAGTGAGCTGGCCACGAAGGATTGCATTGGGTCTCCTGCCCATTACAACTCGTCTCATCTCCATTGTAATCAGAGCACATCTTTTCAATTGACAGGTTACAACACGGAGACACGCGCCACAACAAGGACAACGTTGCCCCTCTGGCCTCTGGTGATCTTTGATGAGGGAGACTGTCAGGAAAACTTCACATCCTCTCTGGCCAGCCAGGCACCACTCAAATCCTTCTGCCAGGCAAGTGCAAAGATCATGGATTGTGCTCCCCTATGCTTCAAAGACAAAATCGCCCACTGCGAAGTTGGTCGTGCTCGGCAGGATCCGCACTGGCACCGCGCATTCTACAATCTCTAGCCGGGTCTCATTCGCAAATGCCGGTGGATGGCTGAATCCTTCGAACGAAGTCGGTGATGATGGAAGCTTGATTGAGAGCGCCTTGCCCTTCTTGTCTTCAGCATTTGCTGATTTTTCTCCATCGTCTGCCGCATCAGGTTTCGAGCCAGCGTCATCTTGAATCGGACTGCCTCCATTCTTGGGCGTGGCATCGTTCGCTTCCAGCCCTTCTTCTGCCTGCTTCTCCTCGTCCAGTGATGGTGATGAATCATCATTGGACGCCCGCTCCATAGCTTTCCTGCGTTCCAGAGAAACAGGCGCCAGCATGGTCGGATTGCCCGCAGCTGCCATTCCGGGGCCGGACAGGTGCCGCACCGCTCGCCACGCAGAGTGATACAAGGCGAAGCCATCAGGCTTTGAGGGCACCACGTGAGGAGGCGGTGCAAGCCGAACAGGCGCTGCAGCAGGGGCCGCACCGGCCTCCACATCGCTGGCGCTGCTTCCACCGGTTGGCACGCTGGGGGTGGACGGCGTGCTGGGTACCGTCGATCCAGGCGTAGACGGCGGAACACCTGTCAGCGGTGTGCCTGGCAGGAACGGCAATGCACTACCATCTGCAGGCGCTTGAGAGGGATGTCTGACACTAGCGAGTGTCAGTAATGCCAGCTTGACAGTCCATTTCAATTTGACTGCAGCCGAATCGATGCACAGAAAGACAAAAAGATAGGAAAAGTCAGCGCAGAATGTCCGGCCCACACTCAAGGAGGCAAGCCAACACTCACCAGCACTGGTCTTGAAGTCAGGAGTACCAGCACTCGGTATGCTGAGGGAAAAGGGCACCCTGCCCTTGTCTAAGGTGCTCTCATGATGTTCCGCATGAACGATCTTTGTCGTCTTGATTACTTTCGAGACGGGCGTGACCATCGACATCGTTGGTTCAATATCTTCATAGCTCTCCAAAGTGACCGCAACCTGGAGTGAGAAAGGAACTTTCAGCCAGAGGAAGCCAACAGTAAACCCTCTTCTTTCAGCAGTGGACTCACCCGTACGATTCTGGTCAGGGCTCCCTTCGCATTCATTGAAACGACACCCTGCACCGTGTCACCGAGACGGTAACGACTGCGTACCAGCGTCAAGACAGCAGCAATGCTGCCGTCCTTGGAGATATCGTAGGACACCTCGGGCGAGTTGGTCGCGAGAATG
The DNA here is from genome assembly GCA_001006505.1 of Tilletia horrida. Classification (NCBI taxonomy): domain Eukaryota; kingdom Fungi; phylum Basidiomycota; class Exobasidiomycetes; order Tilletiales; family Tilletiaceae; genus Tilletia; species Tilletia horrida. The sequence goes on along the minus strand of LAXH01000103.1, from coordinate 39,718 downwards.
TCCGTTGCGGAAGCGCATGTATGCGTCTCCACCTCCTCGACAGGTGGCACATCGTGTGAGGAGCTCGTCCTTCGCAGACCCAGATCGGGTCTCCTTGTGGGGCTCAGACTTCCTTGCTGATCTTGACCGTTGGTATCAGACTCAGCTCCCTCCTCCGGCAGACCGAGGAGCGCTCTGGCGTAATTTTGTAGATCGAGCATCTTGGTCCCGTGCTCATTTCCGCTCCCTCCTTTGCTGGCACCGCTTTTGGTCGCCCTCGAGCTGACAGGGCTTGAAGCAGCAGATCCATTCGCGTATGCGGGACTTGGTTCAGGTGACGCTGTTCCTGAAGCGAGCGCCAGGGGCGGTCCCTGCGGCTCGAGAGTCACGATGCCCTCATCCCTGCCTTTGATGACTGGGTTTCCCAGATCCCAGAATGCGGGCTCCCCATGAGGAAGGGCTACATTGTTGTACAGTCGAATGGGAATGCTGAACAGCCGTGTTTGTGCTGCTGTGCTCAACCCGATCCCGGAAGAGCCAGCGTGCGATGAGCTGTTGACTCCGATGGTGAGCGTGTACGTGAATTGAATCGATCGCCCCAGATACGAGGGAGGTAGATCGAGCGGTAGAGGCAGGCGAAAGGAGTCTGTGAGAACATGCGGATGGAGATGTATTAGTGGGAGACTCAGGCGGTGAAATGTGACTTCTAGCCTTCACTTACAAGTCTTGCTTTCTCCTGGTTCCAGTACGTGGTCGACGAAGAGAATGCTTGGGGGTGTACTGAGGGTGGGAATGTTGCGATTGAGTAAGGTGCGTTCCCTGGTATCTTGAAGCGTGGATCCTGTACGCTTATGGGAGACTCTTCTCCTCGAGATGGACGGGCTTGATGGACCCATGATAGGCGAGGAAGACGAAGCGAAACCGTTGGTAGGAGAAGCAATAGCAGGCACAGCTAGTGATGCTGAGGGCATATGTCGAGAGGAAAGTGACCTGGGCGTCGATGTAGCAGAGTTGGAATAGGGCGAGCCCCATTCCTGACCGAGGTTGGGGCTGCCATATGCAGTGAAGTTGCCGTTCAAGCTGGGCGATGATTGACCGGAGCTGAGCGCGTTTCTCAAGTAAGAGCCCCAGCCGACTCGCTCATCAACATCGAGTTGGACTTCATGACCAAGATCTCCACCACCGAAAACGCCAGCTCCGATCGCTCCCGCGCCGCCTGGGTTCATAGAAGCAGACGCCGAAGAAAGGTCGACCAGCCGCTGCTTGAGCGCGTTGAACTCTGCCGGCTTGATGATGCTCTCGTCTAGCTGAAAGGAACCAGAGAGTTGCGCAAAAGAATAAAGGATGTGTGTGCTCCCCGATGGAGTTCTGCCCTTGAGGTCCGCAGTCGAGCTGAGGGAGAATCGACGAGAAGGCTGTGTATCTGCTGAGGAGTTGGCCGTGAGCGTGGACGCGAGCGAGGTCATAGACGCTGACGCTGAAGCTGACGGGAACAGGGGCGATGCAACCTGCGGGCGTAATGGTGCAGTCGTCGTAGTAGGTTGAGGCTGGTCCTCCTGAGGGAAGGCAAGGTGAAAGTCGTTCCTGATGGACATTTTGCGCGAGTGAGGATGTAACCGACCGATTGGTGTGCTGGGCATCCTCGGCGCCGCATTCGCGAGTTGCCCATCCTGGCCATCCGTGTCGTATTTTTCGTTTGAGTCTGCCCTATCCAGATAGGGTTTGTGAGGTCGCTGCTCTTGCGTCTCCGGAACAGGTTCGTCCTGGGCTACCTCTCCTTGATCTTCTTCCCGTACCTCTTGCGGTTGCGGCTGACGAGGATTGGGATTGGTGAAGGTAATATAGCACACAAAGTGTTCGCCCGCGAAGAATGACGAGCTCGCCGGTCGTACAGAGACGAGTACCGTCATTCTTGCTCCCTCACGATGCGAATGTATGCAGGCCTAGAACCGGGCTAGGTGCGCACTGGGCATGCCTCACAAAGTCACAAGTCGGGAAGCCAGGAACTCATTATTCATTCATTCATGCGAAGGTGGTGCTCGGAGGGTTTTGAACTTCCTCGACAAGGACCCGACAAGGAGTCCAACACGTCGCGCTCAGCAGGAAGAATCAGCGCGTCATGTGAATCAGCATGTCGATCGCGCTGTTGGATGCAAGCCAGCCAGAACAACACTTTCACTTCTGAGCGGAGCCTCTATCAGTAAGGCAAGAGGAGCAAGACAGATGGCGCCGGCAGCATCGTCTGCGCGCAAGTCGGCTGCGGGCTCGACCCCCAACAGCAGTGCAGAGAAGACTGCTTCAAAGTCGTCCTCCACACCCAAGTCAGCCTCAGCTGCCCCGGCTCAGAAGAACAAGCTGGACAACTACTTTAGCAAAGCGTCCACCTCCTCTTCGCCGTCACGTACCAAGACGCCGACAAAGCCTTCAACCGCGAAGTCAAAGCCGGCAGCAAAGGAGGTCATCGAGATCGAAGACGATGAGAGCGACGATGACAAGCCGGTAGCTTCCATCTCCCGATCTGCCTCCGCCTCCAAGTCCAAAAAGCGAGGACGCCCACAAGCTGAAGATGATGACGACTTCGAAGACGCATACAACGATGACGATGATGACTTTGAGATGGAAGAAGCCAAGCCCAAACCGTCCAAGATTCAAAAGAAAGCATCACCCGCGAAGGCTATAAAAAAGGAACCTGCTGCCGCAGACGCACCGGCTTCCACATCAAAGCGTGCAGCGAGCACAAGCCCTTCGAAGAAGAAGAGCACTCCTGTGAAGGCAGAGAAGAAGGAAGCGGAAACCTCAAAGTCAGCTGTCAAGAAGGAGTTAGCCGCCGCTGACGATGAAGAGCCAGCTGAAAAACCAAAACCGAAGTGAGCACATTGTCCGGCACTTACGTGGCAAACAATCGCGAGTTCATTCTAATGCTACTGTCCTGTCATCCTGTCAAGGTGGCCCTTCAAAGGGAATCCACGTACGGGCCCATCCAACCCGGGAGGCAAGCCGATTCCAGAAGGAAAGCCCAACTGCCTCAATGGCCTGACATTTGTGTTCACGGGGGAATTGGAAACCATTGACCGAGAACAAGCTACCGAGCTTGTGCGGCGATATGGAGCGTGAGTGTTGCTCTTTTCGGTTTGAGTATCAGCATGTATTCCTACCGGAGTAGAGGATTGCTCACAGTTCATTTCACCCATGACTTGCTCAGGCGAGTAACGTCCGGACCCTCCTCCAAGACGTCTTATGTCGTCGTGGGCACAGAGCCAGGTAATTCCAAACTGGCTATGATCAAGAAGCACAAGCTTCCCACGCTCGACGAGGATGGGCTGCTCAATCTGATAGCTACCCGCGGAGCTGCGCCGTTAACAAGCGAACAGAAGCAAAAAATCAAGGAGGAGGAGGCGAAAGTGAAAGAAGCTGCCAAGAAGCTGGAGACAGAAGTCGCCAAGGTAGAGTGAGTGATCTGCTTCCAATACAGATACGATCGTTCCTTGCTTAACAAATTGCTCCTCCATCTGGAACATCTGGGAGTGCAGTCCCAACAGCCTGTGGACGGTCAAATATGCTCCACGCTCGCTCAAAGACATCGTGGCCAACAAGGGGAACGTCGAAAAGCTCCAAACTTGGCTTCAGAACTGGTGAGTCTGACACAAAGCAGTATCTATGTGCATGAGCGTGCCGTCTGAATGCCAATGAGCCCCCTTACTGATTCTGACCGCTCTGCCACACCTCCCAGGTCTGCGAGTGTCAGATGCGGCTTCAAGAAGCCAGGTAAAGATGCCATGGGCACTTTCCGTGCGGTCTTGATCTCAGGTCCGCCGGGAATCGGCAAGACGACCACTGCCCATCTTGTAGCGAAGCTGGAAGGATTCGACCCAATCGAGCTGAACGCGAGTGACGCTCGCAGCAAGAAGCTGGTGGAGATGAGTTTGAAGGACACGCTTGACAACGCCAATCTAGACGGATACCTGCGCGGGAAAGTGAGTCTCCCTGCGCACTCCTTGCTCGTCAGATTTTCTGACACATCCGAGCCTGACCTTCCTTACGGCCCTCACGCAGCCATTGAACGAATCCCAAAGTGGTGGTATCAAGATCAGCCCGAAGACATGCTTGATTATGGATGAAGTCGACGGCATGTCAGGAGGTGACCGAGGTGGAGTCGGCGCCATCAATGCTCTCATCAAGAAGACGAAGGTGAGCCGAGATACACAGATGGCTTCCAGAACGACTTGAATGCTCGCCAGGAAAGACAATCTCACCTCAGTTACTTCTGACCAGATTCCGATCATCTGCATCTGCAACGACAGACGCAACAAGAAGATGCAACCGTTCCTAAACACGTGCTTCAACATGACATTCCGCAAGTGCGTCGAGATGCTGAGTTTGAGCAGGCATTCCCTGAGCGATTGACTGAATGATCGTCCCCGATGCATGTTTCACAGGCCTGAGACTAAAGCCATCTTGTCACGAATGATGTCCATTGCTTTCAAGTACGTGTTTTCGCATGTAGACCTGCCCTCTTGTTTTAGAGACACTGATTGTATTCTCACAATCTCCTCAGGGAGGGCATCAAGATCTCAGGAGAAGTCATGCAACAGCTCATTGACGCCGCCGAGGGTGATCTGCGGCTGGTTATCAACATGCTGTCCACGTGGAAGTTGTCCTCAAATTCGATGACTTTCGACGAGGCGAAGGCCTTGTGAGTGTTTCTGATGCAAGCAACGCAGATGCGGCTCACCCGGGTCCGGTATTTGCTTGAATCTTGCCAGCTGACGCATTCCTGCCTGAACCCTCAGTGGTGCTGCAAATGCCAAGCCAGGCATTCATACTCCATTCACGCTCTACAGCGAACTGGCGGGCCCATACATGTTCTCTCACACCAGCCGGAAAACGCTGAACGACAAGTCCGACTTTTACTTCCAAGACTTCTCCCTCATGCCGCTGATGGTGCAAGAGAATTACATTCGTCAAGTGCCAGTGCTTGCAGGCAGGGAGCCTTCTCAAAGACTGAAGGACTACGAGACCATGAAGCTCATTACGAAGGCGGCGATGAGCGTTTCAGATGGCGACCTGATCGATAGCATGATTCATGGGTGAGCGATATCCGTCATCACCTGCGTAATTCTTGCCTCATCGCTCATGTTCCTTGTGCTCCCTGTCTCTGTGTTGCAGTGGTGATCAACATTGGTCACTGATGCCCCATCACGCGATTGCTTCGTGCGTGCGGCCGATGTCATTCACGTACGGCAAGATGTCCGGACATTTCCCTAGCTTCCCTTCGTGAGTTCTCCATGCGTTGACTTTTGAATCTCAGACTGCTGCTTGACAAGTGCTGACCTTATCTACATTTAGGTGGTTGGGTCAAAACTCGAAGGGCTCCAGATTGCGCCGAAATGTGGTTGACTTACAGGCGCGAATGCGACTGGCTACGCTGGGCGGATGCAGCACCAAGCAAGAGCTGCGCCAAGACTATCAGCCCGTGTTGTGGCAAAGATTGATCAAGCCGATCGTCGACCATCACTCCGTAAGTTCTGCGCAAGGCCAAGCATAGAACAGAACACGCCAATGAGATACGGTCCTGACCGGTTGTCTCTACGATCATGTTCTCACTCATGATACAGGACGGTATTGACGAGGTGATAGGCATGATGGACGACTACTACCTGGGTATCGAGGATCGGGACGCCATTCTCGAGCTCGGACTTGGGGCCAATGATGTAGAGATTGTTGGCAAGAAAATCCCTTCAGCTACCAAGTCTGCCTTCACCAGAAAGTATGTTGGACAGGCTCGGACTTCGATACAGCGCTTGAGCACTTGTAGACTGACACTGATCTCCAACGATCCCTCTCACAATCTTCCAATAGGTACAACGCTGCTACTCAGTAAGTTTAAATCCGAAGCGAGTCGGGGACTCTTGGCGATTGCTGATCTGCTCCGTTCTGATTTTCCAGCCCGATGGCTTTCGTCAAGGCCTTTGACGTTAGCAAAGCGAAGCCTCTCAAAGGAGCGGAGGTCCCCGATGTTGAGGAAGCCATCGAAGAAGACCTGTCCGAAGCTGAGGTTGTGGATGCCGATGAAGGCGACAGTGACATCGAGATTGACATTTCGAAGGTGAGAAAGATCTCCGGGTGTGCTGCTGCTACACTCTGAAGGCTGGAGACTGACTACATGCATCGACTTCATTCAATGTGCTCAGAGCAAAGGCATCAAAGTGAGTCCAGAAGTCACAAGAGACATTGCTCCTGTTTAAGACCGTCCACTGATCCGCTTCGATTTCGATTTTCGATGATCAGAAGGCGAAGGCGAAGCCGGTGAAGGGCAAGGGCAAGGGAAAAGCCAAGTAGAGATCAGGCGCTTCCATACATCTGAATCCAGCGCCCATACGCAGGATGCGCAGGCTCCGTTGACCCACCATCCACGCAGCCAGGGTCGGTCTTGTCTGTGCCTCATGTACCTTAGTGAAGCTCTGAAGCAAACAGATAACCCTGGCAACAGCCCCCACGAGGGCGATCGTTTCCATGTGTGAGGGCGGGAAGAAGAGGTCTTGGACTTGACTTGACTCACTCGCTCATGACGAGTGTTGGACTCTTCTACGAGTACATCTTCATCACGGCCATCTCTCGATTACAGCGATGACGACCACAGCTCAGGTGCCAATCTTGAGAGTATTACTCGTTCGCCATGGAGAGACGAATGAGAACGTAGCCGGCATCATCCAGGGTGAGCATTGACTTGCAGCACCGGGACTGAGTGTAGAGACGTAGAATCATGCTCTCAACTTAAGCGCGGATCTCGCCATTTCTCCACAATCTACAGGCCAACTCGATACCGACCTGAACCCACACGGCCGTGCTCAGGCACAGTGTGCTGCACAGGCGCTTGCTGATGAGCAGATAGATGAGGTCTACACCTCCTCGCTCAGACGCGCGGTAGACACGGCCACAGCAATTCATCAGGCCAACAAGTCTATACAGCAGCGCGGGATCCCGCTCCTCCAGGAGCCGCGCTTGATGGAGCGCTACTTTGGAGTCCTCCAGGGCAAAGTATGGAAGGGTGGTGATCGAAGCGGTGTCGAGGGCATTGAGCCTGTGGAGAGTGTGACAGAACGGCTGGCCGGCTTTTGGAACGATGTCGTCCTCGCACCCGGTCCATGGGAAGATGTGGTTCAAGATGGAGAAGACACAGAAGACGATGGAGCAGCGGCTAATCAGGAAACTGGCAAAGGACCTACTTTGTCAGGAAAGGCGGTTGCGGATGCCCAACCCAAGGCGGGCGAGGTCATTCGCACCATTCTCTTGGTCGGTCACGGGTCTGCCTTGAGCACACTGGCAGGGTGAGTCAGGCTATCATCGACTCCTTGCGCGATGGTCCACCAGCTGTCAAACCCTGACTGACGTCTTTTGATGTTCGAATACCAATTATAGCTTGGTCTTACTCGACGGGGGCTATGTCGACCTTGGCCCAGGCGAAGAGCGCGGCCGGATCTGGAACTGCAGCATAACAGAAATCCACGTTCCAGCTTCTCCCGCACGAAGTGCCCTTTCATCGATATCATCAACGCAGACTCAGCCTCAGACCTCCAAGTCGAGATTTGCCTCGCTAGGCTCACACTACAAGAAAAGCCGTTCGCGCCGCTGGCTGGTACGACCTGGTCACCTCAATCCACTTTCCAGCATTCTCACGTCAAACCCAAACGCATCGCTTCGGACAGCCCCTAGCACATTTACTTGGCCCGACGGCACACCTCTAGGCGACATTGGCTACGGACCTGGCAGAGGAGTCATCCTGCGATGGGCTGACGTCACGCACATCAAAGCCATGGCCAGTGCAGACCCAGCCAGTGCGGGCCTGGTCAAAAACGTGGACGAGATGGTGGAGAACCCGTCAGCACCAGTATCTGGCACCGCTACCCCCGCCCTCAGACAGCAAGCCACCGGGTCACAGCAGCAGACTTTGCCAGTTGTCATTGAGTTCGGGTAAGCGTCGAAACCGACTTTTGCTCATTCTCTAGCTCTCCGAGGCGTTCCGCATGCTGACTTGCTAGCCATATGCGTCTGCGCCATCCCTCAACAGAGGAGGAACGGAGCTTCTGACATCGACACCTGAGCAGAAGTCTCACAAAGTGCAGATACCTGCCAGGGCCAACGACGATGGCAGGCCTTCCGACGTCCGCTACTTGATCAAATGGATCTCAGAAAACCTCATCGCCGAGAGGCACGAACTCTTCGTCGAAGGAGACAGCGTGTGAGTATCGCTAACCAGACTACGGGTTTCATGTGCCCGAGTCCGGTGAGACTAACTTCAACTTTCCTTCATAGTCGACCCGGAATTCTGGTCTTGATCAACGATGCCGACTGGGAGCTGGAAGGCGAGGGAGACTATCAACTCCAGGCAGGGGACCGTGTTATATTTATCAGCACTCTTCATGGAGGCTAGACCACATACTCTTAGACGCAAGCTCAGACCTTCTCAAGACGATCTCGCCCATTGTCAACATTCCAAAAGCCCAATTGCATTGTGATGTCAGGAGGAAAGAGTGTAAGGAACTATCGAATGGAAACCAGATAGACAATTGTCCTTTGAAAGAGGAGAAGAAGAAATCCAAAGGGGGCCAAGAATGCAGGCAGCCGACGTGTGTATCGAGGCCGCCCGTCAAAGAAGTGAGTTTGACGGGCTGGTGTCCCGGTGATCAGAGAACATCATCATACCGCAGAGACGTTTCTGAGCGATTCGAATCGCCGAATCCCGAGGTACCGCTGCTGTTCGACAGGTCGGCCAGTCTTCTTAGCTCATGCAGGGCCTGGCGTCGCTCGTCTTCTTCTTGACGAAGGCGCAGCCGAAGCTTAGAGATGCGACCCTCGATCTCATCAATGTTGCGTTGCAAAGCCACGTGCCGGTCATCCATATTTCGGACCCAGTCAGCGCCTGGCTGGGCGCTCGCACTTTTCGGAATCGAGCCGTACCCATAGCCTTGGCTGTATTCTCGAAGGATCTCTTCGCTACCCTTTCGCCGGATATCGTGCCGCTCCGAGGATCGGATGTTGGTGACAGCTTTATGCTGCCTTTCGCGCCCGGATCCAGAGCTGGAGACAGAGGCAGAATCAGATCCTACCGCAGATGCAAGATCCGCCAAAGTGCGTCTTCGGGCGTTGGACAAACCCCGTCCCTCGCCAGAAACGCTGAGGTTCCATGGAGCTGTCGTAGGAGGTGCAGAGAGCAAGCCCCCATCCGAATGCACATGCGGCGGGCCGCCAACATTGGCCCACCCAAACACGCTTGCAGGTCGGACTTTGGCGGATCGAATCGAGCCTCCCGCGTCCGACGAGATGGAAGGGGCATATGCCGACGTCAAAGAAGGACCTCGAGAGCGGGGAGCCTTGCTTGGTGTAGTCCTCTCTTGAGCCCTGATGAGAAGCTGACGAGCGCTATGGCGTTGTCGCAACGGCCAACGAACCTGTGCTGCCTCCCCGTCTAGGTCCGACATGCTATCCATGCTCGAAATTGTGCTGTTCGAAGTGCTTTGCGGTACCATGTCCGCCCCGGGAGGTGTGCTGGCAGTGCTATGCCGCGAGTCGCCACGCGAGTGGTATGGACGGAACGAGCGGGAGCTGTAAGGACGGTCAGGATCTCGATCCATGGAGCGTTGTCTCGAGGTCGGCGACACCACGTCCACTACAAAGCTCGGCTTTGACGATTTTCGTTCTGGAACATCTGCTACTGCTGTAGACCGCCAGCCGAATGATGCCAGCTGGCTTCGAGTGGCCTTTGTCGCGATAGACCGGGAACTGCTGGAACGAGGTAGGTTTGCCCTGGGACGCTGTTCGCTTACCTCGACGCGAGGTAACACCGTACGGCCATCGCTGGAGTGATTGAATGCGGGTGGGGACTCAAGACTGTTCTCCGCTGGGAACCCTGAAGCGGTCCAATCCTGGTATCCACTCTCTTGGCCAACAAACATTCCGGGCTTCTCGTCGCCTGCGCGTCGCTTTTTCTTTGCACTCTTCTGTACCGCCTTCATCAGCCTGTCCCAGGCCTCGGGCTCCGAGTAGTCTCGCTCCAGAATGCTTCCTCCAGAAATTCTTGAATCAGAATCGCTGCTCTGAAGCTGAGACACCACAATTTCACCCGGCGTCGCACCGCGTTCGCGGCCACCATTCGCTGAGCTTGAGCGTTGACGACTTCCGGTGAAAGAGGCAGGTTCACCCAAGGATGTTCTCCTCGTCGATACGACTGGGAACGGATAAGGAGATGGTAGGCCGGCTTTGGGAGCCGACACTGACCTGAGCCCACTGACAGGCTCGGCGCCTTCCAGAGCCGTCCTGGCGTCATGCATTGCCGACATGCCAAGACTGGGAAGACTCGTCTTCCGCATAGGCGTGACAAAGCGAGAGTCGAGCCCGACACGAGCCCAGCCTGCAGCTTCCACAGCTCGGCGCTGCAGACTGCGAGGCATCGTGCTTGCCGCTGGAAGGCGCGAGTACGGCGTCGCCAAGTTCGATGGAGGTATGTCTGCACCCGACGTTCCGTCGCTCTGCTTCGGTGCATACGGAGTGGATGCCACGGGCGGCAAGCTGGCGATATGGTCCTCAAGAACCTCTACCTCTTCTTGTTCGCCCTGCGGATCTACTCCTGATGTAACAGCCGGCTGAGATGCGAATCGTACCTCTGTTCTGGATTCTACGGCTGCAGAAGCATCGACAGAGCTCTTTCTTGCGGTGCCGTCTACTTTTTGGTGTGGCGCAAACGCGAATGCCTCAGGCTGCAATGAGAATCCGGTCCACTCAAGGTCGACGTCGTCCCAATCTGGCGCCTGTATTGTGGGAGGGACCTTGTCCCGAGAATCGAGCCTATCTCTTCCGGATTGAGGCAGGTGAATATTGGCGAAGTAGTCCTTCTGTCGGCTATCAGCTTCCTCAAGCTTTTGCTCGGGCTTGGCGGATTGTCTTGACGCGCCAGCCCGTTGCGACCTGTCGGGGTTCCGCTCAGACACCTCCATCTGAGCACAGAGCACCGAGAGCTCTTCATCGCGATCGAGCTCATTAACGAAAGCGGGGAAGTCGTCTGGGCTGCCGCTGTACATCACTGAGAAGCTGACAGGTGAGACCACGCTGAGAGTGCCTGTCGACTGATCTGGAAGGTTGTCTGCGTGCTCGCGGTAGGGCTGTCGTGACCTGTTAGGGGCGGGCGAACTTCGCCACACCGATGGAGAGGGGCTATGCAGAATAGAGGGCTCCTGCTCGTACGAAGGCGATTGTCCCGGTGAGCTTTCCGCTGAGCCTCGCTCCTGTACGCAACCATTGGATCGTTCCACCTTGGGCACGAACGGGGGCTCCACTGTCATCAGAAGCGGAATTCAGTGGTCGAATTCCTGTTTCAGCTTTGAAACTTCGGTTGACTCACGGTCATGTAAGTGCCGCCAGTCTATGCCAGTGAATGCATCATGATTCTGGACGTCCTCGGTACATCGCGCTCCCAGGCGTGTAGTTTGCGTGGAGAGAAGACTGTGAAATTCACCTTTCAGCAAAAGTTCGATTTGACCTGCATGGTAACGCCATCGAAGGCTCACCTTTTCATCAGATTCTTCAGCGCTTTTGAGCAGTGTACGGTCTCGTCGAAAGCCAGCGTGTTCTGTCCTCGGAACAGAAGTTAGTGGGACATCTCGACAGGGCATCAAGCAAGACCCTGGACTGACAGTGTGATTCATGATCCGTTTGAAGGCCTCAGCTGGATCTCGAGCCCAGAAAGGCAGTTTCCCATAGGTCATTTCATAGATCACCACACCGACCGACCACCAGTCCACCTCGGGCCCATATCCGCCCGGTCTGCTGTCCTCATCATGCGTTTCAGCCGGCTTGATAGTGGTTGCAGAATTCTGCTTCTCCATGTAGGTTGCTGAGCCGTTGGGAATACTCTCTTCGCACGACCCGGGATCCGGTCGGATGGTGTTGGAGCGATCGCTCAAAGGCCGTTTTGCTTCACTCGTGTCAGGACCTGCCAGTCTGCCAGAGCGCGACGGGTGAAAGCGGGTCTGCGCAGACATCGATGCGTCCGCTGGGACAGTCTTGATCGCAGGATACGATGTTGAGAGCAGGCCCGAGTCCGGCTCTGATGTGACTGAGACAGAAAAGCTGCCGCTCTCATCGACTGCAGAATCATCCCAGGAAGCCTCTGCGGCGAGGCGCTCCTCTTCGTAGAGCAGAATTTCGGGAGCAATGTAGTCGCAAGTACCAGCTGGCTCGCGGCAGTGGAACAGATGCACTCTTCTTTGCTTTCCTACTGGCGCCGCTTTCGAGTCCGTAGCTTTGATGGAGATGTCGAAGAGCGATACCGGAGCCGCTGTCGAGAAGTCGCAGAGCTTCAGATGCCCAGTGTAGTCCATGAGGAAGTTTGATGGTTTGACGTCTCTGTGAAATCATGGGCAGGCTTACTTAGCAGTTCTGAATGAAGTGCAGAAGAATGTAGGACCACTCACCTGTGCGCATAACCGCTTTCATGCACCCATCCCACAGCTGCAACAATATCGGCAGCATACAATCTGACCCAGTCCTCCTTGAGCAGACCTCCAGTGGGGTTCCTCCCCGGGACCGAGGAAAGGTCGCCGTTGCACGAGATCGAAGCCGAGCCGGCCGACTCGAGAAAGGTATTGAGATCCCCCGCGGGAAAGTACTCCATGACAATGTGTACTGATCCCGTGCTTTGAAAAGCGGCGCAAATCTGCGGTGTGTATGCTGGCCTAGAGCTATCTTTGCAGACTGCTTCCGCCTTTATGGCAGTTGAGAGCAACTTGCGTTCCGTCAGGGGGGAGCTCCGATGGGGTTCTCGTCGAGCGAGGGCCTTGACCATGCTTTTCAACACGTAGAGTTTCCGATCGAGTCGACATCGCACCACTTCCACAATGCCTGCCCGGCTTCTTTGCAGGTTGTTGAGTGGGATGAAATCTCGCTCCGTCAGCATGAGAGATGGAAGTGAGCCTAAAATCGGGATCGCTGCCCTCCTGATTGGGTTTGGGTCCAGGTCAGGGTGGAGCTGCCCGTCGAATCTGGGAAAGAGGGACACCGGGCTTTGCAAAGGCCCATTCCCCTTCAGCGAAGACGGCCCGCCCAATGGTCCATCCCTCGGCTTGTCGCCCAGTATGGAAAGCTTGGCCGCCGACCAAAGCAAAGCGAGACCGATGTCGAGTTTTAGCGAGCAGTCTAGGGCGGAGCCGGCGGAAGTGTACTTGTGCGAGGAGTCGTCCAATTGTGAAGTCGAGGAGGAGGTTGCGTCGTGGTGCTGCAGCTGTGCGACGGTGTTATTGATCTGAGGGTGGGACAGCAATCTTTGACGGTGTCTCGAGGCTTCGTCATGGGAGTGATTGCTTCGCTTTGCGCTGCTGCTGGCACACGCTGCCGTCGCCTCGAGGAATGCGCAGATGGCCTTGAGCGACGCAGCATCGCTCAGGGCATCCTCGATCTGGCTGAGTCGCTGTTCCCAAAGCGGCTGCTGCTGCTGCTTCTGTCTCTGTGCTAGTCGGTGTTGCTGCTGCTGTGCAGAAGCCACGACGCCGACATGGTTTACCATGGCTGAGGCACCTTCGCGATGACAATGGAATCGTCGTGTGTGTCCGTAGCGCCTGGCAAGTCGGAAGCGAGGAAAAGTCGAAGGGAATGAGTGGCTGAGTAGCCTGAAGCAAGCTCTGAGAGAAGCCGAATGAGTAGCAGAATCAGGACGATGGAGCGAGTGTGGTTGTTTATACGAGACCTGCTGCACCGACAGACCAACAAAGTGACGTCGGGACAATGATGAGCCTTGAGCTGGTAGATCCCGACAGGATGTACTGTAGGTAGCTCTCGATTCAGAGCTTGAACAAGACTCACAGATCCGTGTTCCTGCAGAGGCTATAATGTATGATCGACTTGGACGGTCGCCCAGCGGACGGTGAAAACCAGAACAAGGTCTAGAGCGGGGATATGTTGGGAAGTGTAATGGAATGGCCCTGCCTTGCCCTGGCCGTGAAAGAGTTGCAATGCCGGAGCTGCTGTCAAGATCTACAACGGGAATCGAATCGGAGGGGGGATGCCCACCGACCAGTGCGGGAGATGACCCAGAAACAAGGTCAGCTGGCAGCTCAACAACCTTATGCGTCGGGGACGGGCCTGATCGTCGCCCGGTGCATTTGTTCTTTGCTCGCTCACACGTACTCGTACAAATTGCATGCATGCGCAACGAGAGAGGGCCAACCTCAACGTCTCTCGTCGATCATCTGGATGAGTTCGAGTATGAAGTAGCCAAAAGCTAAAATCAGGGGCCCCCTCCACACTATGTACTCGTACCAACTGTGGGTGTTGGTGTTTTTGTTTGTTGGCCACCGCAAACGCGTCTCGCTTTCCAAGTCACGCGACCACAACCCTGACCGTCAGTCAGACCCACCCCACCTCCAGCATCAACGAGGCACAACCTCACATTGATTCTTGACGGAATCCTCGTCTGGACATGATCAAGACTTCATTCAGGAGGTCATTATTACCGGAGCTAGATTGCAGTATCCATCGGCCTCTTCATGTTGGAGTCTTTGGGGCGAAAAGATCTGGTTAGTGTTGGACGGGCCTGCCCCTGTTCTCGCCCAACTCCAACGGGCACCACCACAAGACAAGACAGGAAAGGTGAAGGAAGGCTCCCCTTCACAACTAGCCACCATCAAAGCGTAGCATTGGCCCTTCTCTTCGCCGCCACCGCATGCCTGCCAAAAGCTTCTCATCAGCGACAAACGTCCCGCCGCAACAAGGAAAGTTTGATCGTTTGTTATTTCGAAGAACACTGTGGACAGACTACTACTTTTTGTTTTCATCTCCCTTCTCTCCTTTCGCAGCAGGGGGCGAAAAAAGGGAAAAGGAGGCGGAGGAGGAGATGTGGATGGGGGCAACAAGAGGGCGGGAGAGGAGGGATAGGAACGAAGAGAAGAGAGGAGTGAAAAGT